>BGPR01012362.1:0-39952 GCA_013235015.1 Araneus ventricosus
TCAGTCGCTTACGAATGTGGAACTAGATTTGATTTGCCAATTTATTTTAAGATAACAAATTATACGAAAAGAGCATTCGAATTCAAACCACTAGGAACGAATTTTTAAAAAAGAAAAATTGATTTAGATTTTGGCCTGATTATACTTTATTCAATTTACACCGGTATTAGCTCATTGCTCCAGAAAAAAATTTAATTCAATTTTTTCTGAAATTTTATCCTATAGACAATAATTTTAAGCACTTGGAATACATTTTAAAGAAAAACTAAACGAAAGAATATTCATCAGTGTCCTTAAATAAATTAAGTGAAATATCTTAGAAATACATTGAAAAATTGTGAAGAGTTTTTCAAAAAATATTTGCCTTCAAATATCACAGAACTGAGATTAATGTTATCATTATGTAATGCAATTTATCCACATTAGTGAAATCTTTTCATTTAAGGAATTTTAAAAATAGTTTTAAAATGATACTTGTCGGAATCCTCTCGAATCCCCTTTTCCAGGAAGAAAAACATTTCATGACCCCTTTATCATCCGAATAGACTTGTTGCACTCCCAAAATTTGAAAAATAAGAAAATGTAACGTTAACTAATAAATTAAGAAAATGTATTTTAAAATAATGCAGTAAACTTTAATAAACGGTTTAAATCAAGTTTTCTTTAACTTTATGTTTGCAAATTTTGTCGTCCCTAAATGGGGTCGCGATGAACAATAAAATAAGCTCTGTTTTAAAAGATTTTATTGTCAATAAGCAGAAAAAATAATTGCTATTCGAACGCTTTTCAAATCTAAACTAATATAAGGAATTATAATTTACAACTATGTGTAAATCAGTGAAGATAAGTAGATGAATATATTTCAAAAAGAAAGATGAAGAACTCATACGAAATCATTTTTGTTTGTGGAAAGTCAATGTTCCTTAATAAAAGAATAAAATTTCTAGATATAAAAAATTTTCCTAATGTTACGTATGTCAATTAACCTTTATTTCTTGTACCTAACCAGATATCTCCCTCCAAAAAAATTATAACAATGGAAAAAAAGTTCATTTGCCTATAAATAATTTTTCCTTAATTGCTGTGGAATAGTTTGCTGAAGTATGCAACATATCACGAACACAATCAAAACTAAGAACAAAGAATTAATGTGTTTTGTGCCTAGAACAGAATGGGAATGCGAGTTATTTGGCATTCATTTCCCGCTCGCCAAAAAGTTCGTCAACTGCAAGTTTGCAAAAATTTGAGTTATCAGTACTTGTTACTTTGTCATCAGTCTCTCTAATGATACATAAAAGATTAACTTAAGTACAGCTTACTACTAATCTAAGCAAATTAAAATAATTGCAACTTACTGATAATCTACTAAAAAATCATAGTTTCCTATTAACTAGTAGAAGATACAAATCTGGCCTTCAAAACCTTAAGTGCTGGCATTCCCCAATATAAATAAGTGAAGTTTCGAGCTTCTGCTAAAACATTTTTACCAAAACTAATTCAGCTCTAGAGAACACGCGTAATTAACAGGGTTATGACGTATTATGTAACATTTAAAGAGACCGAATTATTTTTTAGAGCAAGGTCAAAACAACAAGATAGATTGATACATTGTATTTCCATGAATCCCGACGCTGTTACTATGAGTGGAAGATTTCTAAATAGTCGGTTTAAAGTTTCGTTTTTTCGTAGTATGTAGGGTACTAGTAAATAAGTTCTACGACTTTTCATCTAGACTCATTTGGCATTCAAACTGGTCTTGGAAAGGGCTCAAAAAAACACACTGAAAACAACTCCGTGGGCAAAGAGCCAACATCTCGCTCAGTAAGCTTTAACAATCTGAAACAGCTGGCATCATTTGTTGCATCTGACAAGAAATTGGATATTACTTGGTATTTTGACAGAAGCATTAGGGATGGGAAAAACCTACCGGTTTTTGTTCCGGTTAATTGGTTTTTTTCGGTTATTTTTTTGAAATCAAATAACCGGGTAGAAAAAACAGATCAAAAGATAGGCTCGATTTTAGGTTCGATTAGACTAAAATTTACCAAGTTACGAAGCTTTGAATTTCATCATCTTAGGCCAATCAACGACAACTGTTCCCTCGAGGCGTTTGTTGGTTGGCGGATTACTGATAGAGTCTTTATGAACAAATAATTATTGGCCAATGGGATTGATTTTTCCTGCAAAAACAATACTAATAAAAAATTTCGTATACAAACGTCGTCTGATTTTTTATAAAAAAACAGAAAAAAAAACCGGTTATTTTAAGCGGTTAGGTCAAATCGGAGGTGAAAAAAACCTGACTAACCGAAAACCGGTTATTTTCGCAATAAACATCCCCAAGAAGCATGCATTTATAGTGTGAAAACAACTGAAACGAAACTGAGAAAAAGCGAGAAAATTTGGGTATTGCAAGATTGAACATGTTTGTGCGTTTCTCGTTGCATGGGTCAGCAGAAAATGGCACAAAGATTCGTTTCTTTTAAGAAATTTGAATGCGTTCTTACAAAATCAAATTTTTCATAACGTTCAGTATAGCTGAATGATTCCTACCAAATATATTAATAAAAACTTAAATTTTCTCCGCCCAGTACATAATATTAACATTTTCTACAAACTCGTATTCTACATATGCTTTCATAGATGGTACTTTGGTTTTAAATTTCATGAAAAGAAACGAATTTTGCACTGCAAATTAGCTTAAAGTTAATTATAAGGAATTATTGACAAGTTAACAGTGGAGAAATTTTAACAGCTGAAATTCGTCGAGATTATATAGCCAACGCCACTCTTCAGAAATTTATAGTTTCGACTCCTCTTCGGAAGAGCAAATTTACCATTTCCAATTTAAGGATATTACACTTACATCTTTCCTTCTCAGGGTACATAATAATGAAACTTATTCGTTGAAGCTCATTTTATGAATCTGAATATTTTTCTAAAGTCTTTAAAACTGTAGAAATTACTAATATAATAGCCCAGATCTGTCTCCCGGTAATGCTCTGACGTCACCAACAATAACACTCGCGCCATAGCACTGCGAGACGTTAAACGGCATTATTTCATTGTTAGAGAACCTAAATTTCAGTAATTTTAAATTTAAAAGAGTAATTGTCGTTCTAATTTCAAATTTAATAGCTCTAAAATAGTGAAATAAAATTTTCTATCGATTGATATAAAATTTATCTCGCTATGATCAATAATTCCCGAGAAATTTTAAATTATATTAATCATATTTCAAATTAATTTCCGTTTTTTAATAGAAAGTAGTAAATCGCGTCAGTAGTATATCATGCGAGTGATATAGTTTGGACGCCACGATGTATCTGATTATTTATTGCAATCGTGATATAATTTGATAATATTTTGTGCCAAAGTTTCACAAGCAGAGAAGTGCTTTGTTTTGATTAGAATTCCGAAAAAGGATTCCTTTGAAATTTTAACTTATATTTGACAAGCTGAGAATGTCATGGTTATTGAATTATAATACAATTGTTAAACAACGAAAAATACTTCACACGGAATGTTGTTTACCAAGAGGTTTTTGAATAAATATGTAAATAAAAAAATATTTCTTGTCATAAAGCATATGTTTATTTTATTTTCAATCAACATTAAACATTTCTCTCGCATATATATCTATTTAAACACGTCAAATTTGACGGGAAATCTATCGAATGAAGAGGCAATTTGCACCCATCATACCGTGACGGGCGATTTTCTAGTTTTTATATAACGAAATATAAGAATTATTAAATGCTTTGAAAAAACAATTCTTTAATTTAAAAGATTAGCAGTAATATAAATAACAGCAGTAGTATGAGGAAAAATACCATCTTAAATTTGCCTCTAAAAATGCTTAATTAAAATTAATTAAAAAGAGTTTTTGCAAACACTTTTATTGGTGTTCTAAAAAATAGAATTTTTATTATTATTTTCTACTTTTTATTCTTTAATTTATCATTCGCTATTATAAATATTACGGACTCTTGAAATCAATACGTTCTCAAATTTACTACGAAGTGGCACTTCCTCTATGTTATCAAAATTTATTGAAATTAATCAATTAACTGACCATTAAGTTCTGAAGATATTAAAATAGTGTATTGTCATAAAGAACCCAAAAGTTTAGAGACTTAAAATTCTAGCATAAAAGGAAAGGCGGGTAAAACCGATTACAGAATTTTATCAGTACAAATATTAAACGAAGCAATAAACGTTTTAAAAATATGAAAATTCTCCCTGTAACAACATGGAATGTCAGAACCTTAAGAATATATTTGTGTTTACAAGTAATGAAATGTTCAAAAGGAATCAAAACTGAAAACTTCTGCTCTAAGCACAAGTTCTTCCATCGTTGAATTTTCCACCATCTATTTCACAAATATAGGATACAAAGCAAACAAAACATAATTTTTGTCATTTCACTAGATGGGAGCATTTATTTATACTTAACCCTGCATTAGTCGCGTGGTATAGAGGTATCCCCCATTATTTTTTAAAACACTGCACTGAAAGAAAGTTAGCGTGGGATTGTGACTACGTAAGGACATTTTTTTTCTCTATTCTGGGCATGGGGTAAGCTTATTTTTATGATGGATACTTTAAAAATACCAGCCATCTGGCTTTTAAAATCAATCTTATTAGCGTTTATATGTTTGTGATTGGTTTTCCTCTTTATTTTGAAATAATGCTTTTTGTTCTACAGATCTCCTTTGTCTTTTGTTGGGAAATTTCGGGCTAGAGAAGCTATATTTGGCGTAATGCAAGCTTCTTACAGAAAGATTTCCCAATTATTATTTTGAATCCATTTCGAATGAAGTCCTTAGCCCTTGAAAAAATGGACTAGAATGGATTCCTTGTTTGTTTGTTTTTTCGATTCTCTACGAGTTTCATCTTTGTTTTTTGGCTTTCTTTGAATGATATCGATTTTCATTCTTCTTTGTTTTTTGTTTTTGCAATTGCGTGCAACTTAAACATTGTTTAAATTTTATTGCATAAATTTTGTTTATTTAAAAAACATTTCTTGTTTTTATTTAAAGTTTAAGTTAATATTTTTTATTTTTAAAATTTATTCCAATTTTTCTAGTTGATTGTTTTTAAGCACTTTAAATTCCATTCATTGTTTAGGGGTCCAACTTTCAGTATCTGTCCTAGAACAAGGAGCCGTCCTGGCTCCGAGTTCGGAGGTATACTGTGGTGATAAAGTATCTGTCTTTGAAATAATAAAGAATAATATAGCACAATCATTCAAGGTCAAATTGCAAATGCTTATAAAATAAGAGACTACAAAGACACATGGGGGACAGGCATACTCCACAAGCCTAACCGTGTAACAAGAATTGGCAGATTATTCTTCTTTCGCTATTTCTGAAAAATGCTTACTTTTCTTAAAGAATTATTACACTTCCTGTGTAAAATTTTGGCACTTTTCTTCGTTTAATTTTTAATTTTTTAAATAATTCAAATAATTTCAGTGAATTTCATTCTAAAAAACTAGTAGAACTAATATAACAGAGGATAACTGGTTTTGGGTAGCCTTCCCCACACCACCCTCCTTTTTCGAACGAAATCGAAAAAACACTACTCTGTGCATTGTCTATGGGTGAACCTTGTAGAAATCCCCCAGCCCCAACCACCAGACCGATTTCGACAATTTTTATTTCAAATGGAAGGTTATGACGTATAGATATGTCATCAAGGTTCATCTGCCCACCCACCTACCCTATTTTCGAACGAAATCGAAAAAACATTTATCCACCATACATTCTCTATATGCTTTTTCGATTTAGTTCGATAATGAGGAGTGGTGGGGAAAGGCAACCCTTGATGACATATCTAGACGTTATAAGCTTTCATATGAAATTAAAATTGTCGAAACCCCTCGGGTAGTTGTGGCTGTCGAACTGTCTAAAGGTTTTTTCCCCCATAGAGAATGTATGGCGGACAAATGTTTTTTCCGATTTCGTTAGAAAATGGTGGGTGGTGGGGTGCAGACGGCCCTTGATGACATATTTAGACGCCATAAGCATTCATATGAAATAAAAATTATTGAAATCGGTCTGGTGATTGGGGCTGGCGAACTGTCTCAAGGTTTTACCATATTTTAACTTTCAGACAGTTCGCCAGCCACTAGGCGGATTTCGATCATTTTACTTCACATGAAAGCTTATGACGTCTAGATATGTCGTCAAGGGTCGTCCGCCCCATACCCCATTCTCGAACGAAATCGAAAAAAAATTTTCTCCATGCATTCTCTATATGTTATTTCGATTTCGTTCGAAAATGGAGGGTGGGGCAGACGACCCTTGATGACATATCTAGACGTCCTAAGCTTTCATACGAAATAAAAATTATCGAAATCCGTCCAGTGGTTGGGGCTGGCGAGCTGTCTGAAGGTTTTACCATATTTTAAATATATAGATTTGCAACTGATATTTTTCTCAGAAACTTATTTGTAGAAATAAAAGAAGAGAAAATGGGGGAAATATGTACCCCACGCACCCAACCGTGTAACAAAAATTCCACGTATAATATTTTTAATGAATTGTGTCATATCGGCGGGAATTAAACTAATTTAATTTGAGTTCAGTAGCGCATTTTTACGCAAGATACAAGTCGGTGAGAAATGCAGAATAAGTTTCTTACCAGGAGGAACGAAAATCATAGCTAGGAGGCAAAGTCCGGCCAGAACATTCGCAATCAAAAGACCAATACGGTGTCCCAAGTATCTGCAGATGAACATGAAAATAAATCCCGCCGGCAATTCCACAAAGCCGCATATAAAGAAAGTCCAGTAAGGATCTCCGCCTAGGTCATTGGTATTCCAGGAGAGGGCGTAATAGATGTAGGAAATAATGAACCTGTTTGAGATAAGGCATTTCCATACTAAATCATGAATCTGAAGTAGCTTTATGGTGATGAATACAATAAAAAATCTAGTTAAACGAAGTGAATTACATGTAATTAAAGTTTTTTTTAAAAATTAAGTTATGTAAAAATATCCATTATCCATTATCCTGCACCCATTTCTTCAAATGATATTGCAACAGCTAAATTAGAACTAGTATCAAGAGCATGGAATGACTTAAGTATCCGAACACGTTGAAAAGTCGATTTTCGACCAAAATTCCCATTTTTTAATTTCTGATGATTTGGATAGTTCATACATTTACCTTCCTAAAACATATTTACTTTTGTCGGTACGTTAATTAGAAGACGAGATATTGATTGTTTTATAACAAACTGAAAACCGGAAGTGGCGTTTAATTAACCGGAAGTTGTCATTTAAAGGATAGAATCCTGTCAAAACTTCTTTTAAACTGTATTTTTTCAAGTTAATATGATGTTAGTATATTTTTAGGAAATTTTTTTAAAGTTTAGATACTTAATTTATGCGCGTGGCAAAACTAAAATTTGATTTTTCTCAAAACTAGATGTTATGCATAATTTTCACACTTCAAACATGATAACTCAAGATATTATCATTTGATTGTTCTGAAATATTGTGAACACTTTCTTCAAATGTGTCTCTAGTGAATGTACTAGAATAATGTATATTGTAACAATATTTTTTTAATTATGGTCTTATCTGAAAAATGACATGAAAAATTTACTGAAAATCTTACAATGATTGTTCGATTAGCTCTAAAATTTTTATTTATACAAAGAATGTTAAGATTCTAGTACAAGCACTAGTCCATAGTATGCAAGTTCATTTTAGTATTAGTTTTATTTGAATTATTATGAAAGTTTGACCTCTAGCATGTTTGAAGTTTTTGGGAATTTCCTCTAAATAACAGCAGAAATTCAAGATTTTTGTAAATTTATAATAATTTATACTCAAAAATCATACTCTAATATTAATCTTTATTAAATTCGAATCTAAAAAACATTTTGGTGTTTCTATTTCACAATTAAAAAAAAAGTGCTCCGAACGTGTTCGGATACCTTAATGAAACGTTCTATTGTTTGGTCATGAACATAAATTGTAACCTTAGAAGCAGTAACGATTCACCAATTAAATCAACATATTTTTAACTAATCGTCATATCAACGGGAAACATTACTGAATATTATTTACCTTTGCAATATCTATATCGATCTTTAAAGTTATTTCAAGAAATGCACTGCGGGCATATTGAGGAGAATAAAAAAAGGCCTTGCAGAGCCAACTCTTAAAGAAGACTTGCAATAGTTTCTTGGATAGAGAATTTTTCATCATCTACTCATAATGAAGGAACTCTACTCTAAATGCAAGCTGCAACCCATTCATGGTATGAATTGATAACATTATCTGTATACAAGATTGTTTCCCTTGTAATGAACTAGTTGTATTCATACATTCCATTCCCTCCCTTCCTTAGCATTAAATCATTTCACATATTTTTCTTCTAATACGATAATTATTACCAAATAAAACGATTCATTTTTTGATCGTGCTTTCATTTTCTTTAAATCATTGCTCTCAGTAAATATGATTTGTATATCAGTAAAATTTCAGCAGGTTTTGTTTTTGTTTTCTTCTTTTTGTGGATGAGTTCTGTTGACATTTTTTATTTTATTACATCTAGTGCAACTTTCCATTTTGTAGACTTCACACCAGTCGAAATAAAGTTACAAATACAAGCTAATAAAAGACGATCGTTTATAATTATTTATTGACATAGTAAAAGGTTTTGTCTGACAAGACTGAATGGAAAAAATTCAAATATAATGCAAAATTATTTTTCTTGGATTTTTATGCAAAATTATTGCTTTTTAAACGACTTCTGCTGGAATTGTCTCAAATTGGCCGTTCAAAGGAAATTTCTTTGCCAAGCTTGATAATTTGAGTGATGGTTTTTCAAGGTTATCCTTTTCAAAAAACTAGCAAAGCAACGCAGAAAGGAAAACCAAGCAAAGGAAGGCGCGGATTTCTGAATTTTTTGGCACAAAAATCACCGCAGTATTTTAATGGAATCCAGGACTAAGTTTCCAAGAAGGAACGAAAATAAAACTTACCAACAGAAATATACATTGATAGTATTTCTTCTCAGTGCCGGTGTCCTCATCAAATCCAGTACCGTCTCATTGCCTCTCTTCTCATCTACCTTCAGCATAGGAAAGTAATAGGAGAAGAAAAAATTCATTGATATGCGATCATAGTGACAATTGTTTCAAAACTTTTTCAACTTTTTATTTAAATTTCGTTTATCATAACACGACAAGCAATTAGGTTTCTTGCTATTTCTATCACACGACTTTGAAACGCATTCACAAATGTGAAAAAGTAAAATTTCATCTTTTTACCATCTGGAAAACAAAGCAAAAATGTCAATCCATTTTTGTTATGTTGTTCATAGTTAAAGTTCCTCTGTGGAACTCTTTTAAAATGAAGACTACTGTAATCAAAATTACAAAATTTGAAAACTTTATAAAAGAGGCCACGTGATTTTATATTTTGCAAAACACTATTTCAAGACTTCGACAGAAACTGTGCTAAAGACAACAGATTTTGGCTTTATAAACACACAGGTACTTATGCCAATTTGTGTTAGCTTACTAGAATAAAACTGCAACTTCTCACATTTAAGAAAATTCGCATATATATATACAGTCGGACCTCTGTTGAACGAAGTCGCTAAATCCCGAATAAAAATTCGTTATATGGAAAATTCGTTAAATAGAGATTCACCATTTAAAATACTTTCAACTACACAAAACAGATTTTAAATTCATAAACACTAAATATTATTAAAAAAGTAATTAATCACATCTTTATTTTGTAAATTAATATCTATTTGTTTTATATATCTTACCCATCAAAAAGAAATCTGCAAGGAAAACAAGAATAAAACAAAACATTGTCCGGGAATACACTGTATTTTCAATTTTAGAAAAATAATTTTATATCAAATTAATGAATTTTAATGACATTATAGCATTTTTAATAACAAGTTATTTTAAGCATACATCACCACATACGTCCTTAAATTTTAATTACTGATGAAGTCTGTTAATTTTTTTTGAGTTTTTTGTTTGAAAAAGTGTTCTCTCATAATACGTCTCGCATCTTTGCAGTGCACCAAAACCCCCTTCAGCCGTATTTTCTTCAAACTGTGCTTCGGATTGTTTCAAATGATTTTACCATTTCATCACACGAAGGTTTGCTGATGTCTGCATCATGATCATTTCCATCTTCATAATCTTCGTCTTCATCGTAATTCAATGCTGTATTGTTTTTATTTTTCACACTGTCCAAAATATCCAATTCAGACTGGTAAAACCAGTTCAAGATCATTGATCACCATAAAATGTGTTAAAGGAAAGAATAAGTTTGAAATGTTCGGGAATATTTTGAGAAATAGAGAGAAAAAAATATTGGATCACATGAAAAGTTCGTTAAATAGAGAATGCATTTCGCTATTTGGAGGTAATTTTACGAAGAAATTCGCAAAATGTTCTTGGTTCCAAGGAAAAGTTCGCAAAATAGAGAAATTCGCAAAATAGAGGTTCGTTAAATAGAGGTCCGACTGTATATACATATACTGCACTTTTTTCCGATCCCTCAATTGTTTCAAGTCAACGATGTTTTTATTTTGGAAGACACTGCATTACTCACAAAATGCTGTTAAATATGATGGCAACGAAAGGCGTGTTATGAAACAAGATCGAATCTCAAGACCGGACCCGGACCAATTGCTACTCCAAGGTGAAACAGAATGAAGTTCACAGGTATAATATTCATCGTACCTGCGGTTGGAAGGAAGTATGTTTCTGTAGAAAAGAATCTAATGCATTGGCAGAGATGGAGGAAGTAATCATGGAAAGCATATGCGGGATATGCAGTATGCGTTATCTTTCAAGTCAGGAGAAATTATCAGCCAATACTGCGCATAAAATCGCTTTTTAAATGCTGCATTACTATGCTTACAAAACCAGATGTATTCTGTAACTCCAACCTGCTGATGATCCTGTTCAGAGCAAAGATTGCGTTGGAGTCGCATACATGAATATAGATTCATAATGCTTGTCCCAGGTGGAGTATCTTATGCACCCCGAGGGACATTTTACCTAAACAGGCCATTAACACGCATAAATGCAGAATTTGTGCACAAGAAATTCCTAATATTGTTCATCAAATCCGACTACATTCATCCAAAATCCTTCATCAACCGTCTGGTATGGTTTTACTGCCAATTTCATAACTGGGCTATTTTTTGAACAGCAATGTGTGGTACTACCCATCACATGGTCCATAACTGCCGGCCGGTATATCTATATTAAGAATAGTCGTAGTATCCGATCATCAACCACGTGACATCTTGGGCAGCACAATATTTATGCACGTCTAAATGCTAATCGGGTACTTCCCATACTAAGATTCAGAACGAATCTTTTCAAACAACTTTTGCAGTACATCTAGATGTATTTATATTCTCCAAAGGGAAAAAAATGTTTTGTGTGATTAAGTATACGAAGAAATCGAGATTAAAATGACTGCTTTGAGAAAAATGTAAGAAAGATTCAGTTCATTCAAGTATATGAATTAATATTTTCGTGCCATTTAATCTGCTATTTTAATATACCAAAAAATTTCTGGTTTTAACTTTCCTTCTAAGCAAAAACGAAACGCTGATGTTTCATTTGATAACCTACAAGCGGTATCAGGTCTAAGAAGTTTCATAAAATTTTTAATGGAAAAACCTAACCATAAATCTTTCTCGATGCATCAAGAAAGTCATCTTTGTGATATTCAGTTTATAAATCTTGAGAAAATATTCCTTTCGCTGTAGCACTTTTTTTCCTTTCTATCACTGAATCTAAATAGGACTTCGGAGAGATTAGGTGATTATGCAACATTTTAACGATACAGATATGCATACATTGCTGCAACCTCGACTAGATAGGGGTTTTGCAAAAACCCTCACTGTTTTCCTTCGTACTTATTTATAAGCATTAGGCCATCTCCTTGGAAAAATTTATATGATTTGCTTAGCTATAAAAAATAAATTATTAACTTTATGAAAAAAAATTTCAATTAGTAGTTGTAATATAATAACTTTTGTGAAGAGAATATTTGGATAGCTGGAAATTATTAAAATTCCTGAAATTTTTGATAATAAATACCTGTGGATGATTGGTGATAAAGTGATGAATAGCAGCCTTTGCCTTTTTCATATCCTTGCCATTCTTCTCGGCTGCATATAGGAGTACCTTTTCAAGTTCTGTAAACTTCCTACGGATTATTAACCAACGTGGTGTCTCGGGCACAATCCTATAAATAAACGGCAAATTTACAGCGTCATATGAGCTTAGTAATCACACCAATTAATTTTTTTCATATAATAAGCTAGGTATTCTCGAAATTCTTAAATTGAATTTGTATGCGAGATAATTCTTCAATCTAGGCTCAAATTTTTAGTTAATCCCGAACAAGGAATTACTTATAGCACTAAAAGTATCAAAGAAATCCAAACAAAAATACTGCTTCAATTAAACTTGTAAAGGAGTTTCATTTTATTGAAGATATGAAGAACATTAAAATGAAGCCACCAAATGCGATGCCAACTTAGGAACGTAAAGTTCAAATAATCTATCTTCTGTCAGGAAATGCGTTGGAAACATACCACTGAAAAACAAAAAGTGACAAATATCTCTTCTTCAATAATCTAAGCTTTTAGGTTTTAATTTCTCACGAAACACTCAATTCCATCAGCTGATAATTTGAAAAGTTTTAATTAAAGTTTTGTTATATTAACGTCCCGTTTTTAAGCAACACGATAGCTATTTTGGGACGAACCTCGTAATTCTGAACGACGCCGACGGTCAGATGACAAGGACGACACCCGTGCTGCACCCCCTCTCCAAACTTCTACACCAGCCGGAGGACGATTGCCCTCCCCCCTATGTATGATTTAACGTACAACAGAGCCACATACACAGCGGATCTTCAGTGGAATCTGGTTTCGAAACAGGAGCCTTCCGGTCCCGAAGCCGACACCTCACCACTAGGCCACCGCAGCCCAGTTTTCAATTAATGCTGTTCATAAGAGTAGTGCAGCTGCTATTGATAAAGTGTCCCGAGTGTGTTAAATGACTTAAAGAAATTTTTTAAGTCTTAAAATTTCTTCCTTTAATGCATTTAGAAATATTTAAATACAAACTTAAAAATCTAGCATTATGCAATTACAAGAAAAGCTATAAGTCTAAAATAATCGCCAATGTATTAAATATTGCAATTATTTTAAGCGTTTTATAAAATTTCATTCGAAGTAATTGAAACGTTCCATGAAGCATTAAATATTTAATTTTCATAAGTGATATTGAATTTATACCCCTAGATGATATTATATAATACAAATCTCAATCTATTAACCCGTTAATCCTTTCTAAGACCAGGGGGAGTATACTTCCCACTAAATTAATCAATTTTTTAGGTTAGCCTAGGTTTTTACCAAATTTTTCGATGAAACAGAAACTAAGATCATTCAATTTCTCATCTTAAACAATGACGAAGAGACTTGGTAATTAATGATTAATTAATAATTTTAATTAACAAAAAATTAATGTGATCCAATAAGCTAAATAAATTTCTTTTCTTAAAATAATCTCAATCCCAAAGTTGTTAATTAGCTTAATTACGTAGTTTTATCTATTATACTATTGGATAGAACCTTCTGTTTTTCGAATATGTTGCATTGATTTAACTAAGAGTCCACAGAACATTATAATTTCCCAGTCATCTTTGTATCGATTTATAATGTCTACGAGTGGCATAATTTTTAAGCTTATAAGTTTTAAAATACGATAATTTGTTGCACAAGTCCCGCTCGGGCACAACAGTTAAGGGTCTAACGCACCAGAATTTAGAACTTAATTCGATTCAGTTAATCAGTTTCGATTAAGTAGAATCATTATTTCATTTGAGACAAACAGAAATCTTGTTAAAATATTTTTAATTCAAATGTTAAAATAGAAGGAATTTCTTCTACACATTGCGGAGAAACAAAAGGTTTTATACCATAAGAATATGGAAGCTACTTTTGTCAATTCAATGCGTTTCATCAGTGCACTTTTTCTACCCTGCCTATAATATTTTAAAAAACAATCAAAACGCCGTTTCTGGCACTCCTCTACTTTTAGACGCATAGTACCCCAAGTACGCCTTTTTATCAGAAAGGGCCAGGTATCGAGAGTTTTTCAAAGCTTTGAACAAATCAGAGTAAATGTTTAAAAGCGCCTACAAAACAAAAATTTTGATAATACAGAAGCAAATCTTGGTGCTTCTCTACTTCTGGAAGATGAGATTTCATAAACTCAAAGTACGCATTTTTATTACAAAGGATCAGGTACTGAAATTTTTCAAAGCTTTGAACAAATCAGAGTAAACATTCAAAAGCGCCGGCAAAACAAAAAATATTCTGAAAAATAATCTAGAAGAAAACAACAGATTTCCAGTTCAGCATATTATTTCGCTGCTTAAAAGTTTGCCTTAGTTTACACTGAATCAGGTCTTACAAAACAGTTTGAAAGGACAACAAATAGACTTTTCGCTTTTTCTCATTATGCAAAATTTTTACTCTGTGATCGCATTATTACTCAAACACGGAAAAGAATGCAAGTGCTTACCAAAAAATACTCAAGAGAGTCAGCCAAGGTAGAGTGAAAACTAGCTGTAGCCAGAACCAGCTGGGTATAAGCCAGGCTATGTATGGCATCAACATATAAGCGAATACCCAACCAAACTTGAATGTGAAACAGTAAATGGATCGGTACTCCACGCTAACAACCTCCGCAACTGCAAAACAATAAATCTTGTAATCACTGAAAATTCAACGATTTTATGCTTATTATTTAAATTGCACAATAAACATTTTATATTGCATTTGATTCAAAAATATACAAAATCAACAAGCTAGAACAAATTCAAACGCTTAACTTAAAATCCCGAAAATACTCGTGCATCGAATTATCGCATATTTAGTCTTAAAACTAAAATTTAATCATTAATTAGCTTCATAATTTTACACAAAAATTACGTAGAATCTATAAATATCCCAAGTATTATATGCCTTCAGATATGAAAACGACAGCCCTTTTCCAAAACAGAAGGGGTCGTCTTATTAAAAAGAGAGCAAAGAAAATGAAACAGTTAAGGAGTTAAGGCTATCATGCTCGCAAATGAATTTCATTCGACACATACTTACATTATTAAACTGGTTACAATTTTGTACTTACATAAAAAATGCATCGTAATGTGAAATCTCCGATTAAATTGCGACCATCTAAACCATCGAAGTGAAAATGGTCTATGCAAGTTATATTTTTTGACCATGTTAAAGCATCAAGAAATCGTCTTATTAAAAAAAGAGAGCAAAGAAAATGAAACAGTTAAGGAGTTAAGGCTATCATGCTCGCAAATGAATTTCATTCGACACATACTTACATTATTAAATTGGTTACAATTTTATGCGTACATAAAAAATGCATTTTTAAAAATGCATCCTAACGTGAAATCTCCGATCAAATTGAGACCATCGAAGTGAAAATGGTCTATACAAGTTATTTCTTTACCATGTTCCAGCATCAAGAAAGCTTCCTTTGTCCAATACCAGTGTTTTTAAGGATCACAAACGAAATCTGAACATAAATTAATACACTTGATAAATCAGATTTCTAAATCCATAAACTCTCACGTTATGTTCTTTTAATATTAACACTACTCGTTAAAATGTCCGATTAAATCAAACATGATTGGTAGAATTTTATTTCAAGATAGCAAGGAGAATCTAGTTACTTAATTCTGAAAGAAACTCATAAAAGTTTCGATTCGTATTTTAGTATATTATTACCAGGAAGAAATTCCGACCTGCCGAAGCATGCGGAAGAGAAAAGAAAAATCTGACCAGCAAAAAAGTGCTCTATGAAGACTCAATCATGGCCATAAAAGAATCTTTATCATGAATCAAGAATACGAGAACGCGTTCACTAACAATTTAAAAAGTACCACTCTGGAAGTCGCAAGTATACAGAGCCAACAACCTACATCCACCATCCGACAGGAAAACCTAAAGACCCACTATTTTTCTTTCGTTTTTTAAATACTGTAATTCACTAGCCCACAATTTTCTGTCCTATATTACGAGTGGTGCTATAATCATGTCCTGCAACACAGAATATGTTACATAAGATACGGATCACCATAACAAAATTTTTACAATATTATTTACATGTATCCAAGCACTATTCTAGATACAAAAAACTATAATTTCACTATTATCTAAATATAGTTTCCAAAACTTAACTCCTTGAAATTTACATTAACACAATACAGGATACAATTTCGAAACAATTAAAAGACAGCATAGCACACAATATGATGAACGTTACATGTTTGTTATTAAAAACAATCCAATTGTGAAGTTCCAGAAATAGAATTCTCTGAATTCCAAATCCCCACAATTTAGAAAATTTGCCCATATTGACAGTGCATATTTTAAGAAATATCTTCTTACAGAATGAGCATCTAGAATTACCATATTTCCTAAACATTTGGCTATTAACCCCTACAGTCTCCAAAATTCAAATTTGGTAAGGCTATAAAAGTTTACATTACAAAAAATAACAAACAGTTCACAGCAAACAATTAAGAGAGAACAAGAGGACGCCACACCAGCCAAGGACTTGGTCAGGACGTCCCAGATGATAATTTTTAGTCCAATTTTTGCACGTGTATTCAGAATCGATTCTAGAATACCAAGTTGAAAAAAGCTTTTAGGAAAATACTTTTGTCTAACTTCCCTATAAATCTGGCACCCGTAAACATAATGGGAGACAGTTCCTTGATCTCTACCACACTCACAATCTGGAGATTTGCCAATATAGTATATTATTAGAATGAAATAAAATTTCAAAGTCAATTAAATATAAAACCAATTCTTCACTTTCCCTCAATATCCACACGGCATGCTTTCCGATTCTCAATCAAATATTTTATTAGAATTTCAAGCTTTTGTTTCCTTGTTTAAGTAAATAGTCTATCAATACTCCGTGAATCGATATAAAAAAGAAAATAGAATGTTGTTCCAAGATATTTGTTCTTCTCTTTATTACATTTCCAAAGTCACATATGATTTTCTATAGACCTCAATCGAACTCCTATCTTCTTGATTTCCAATGAAGAATACAACATGCGGATTGCCATATCAATTCAGCTCTTACGAATTTTCACTAATAGCCACAACGCAGCGATTCATTGATTAATGTCATTAATTAATCTCTTATCTATACTGCACAAATTAAGAATTAATGGGAATAGTTGCCGAATGATTACAATGAGTTTTCTAACAAATCTTTTGTAATTGAAGAAAATGTTGCAGCAACACCTTACTATTTTTATGCTTAGTAAAGATTCAAAGCTTCATGCTTAACATTTTAATTAGATGCACCACCTATTTGGGATATTTTTTTATTATTTCAATCTATTTAAGATAAAGGATAATCGAGACATTTAAGAGTGTCCAGGTATTTTTTGTTTTTAAAATTAATTGCTTCGTTGACTTATATACGGGTTTAAATACCGAAAATTCTGTAATTCAATGCACGAGTCAGAGATGTCATTGTATGTTAAGGGGTTGAGGATGTCGTCGAAAATTTTTAACTTTCAGCTATAATATTCTGCACAAAGACTGTAAATGTTCTATTTTGAGAATGTGTTTTATTCTTAGAATTTCTCCTTACCAAATTTGCCTTATTCATAGTATCTATTCGTTTAACACATTGTGGACCGGTCACGAGTTAACTCGTGTTTCTATGCCCAAACCTTGTTTACCAATCACGAGTTAATTCGTTTTACTTCCACATTCAATTACGAAATAATAACCGGTGACATGAGATAGCCTCTGTATAAAATTGCCGGTCAACAATGTATTAAAATAGCCCATCAATTTCATTCAAAACTTAGAGAAATTTGCCGATATTGTGTTTGTTTTGGCTTTGAGACTTTTTTTCTCAAGTCCTATAGCAATCCTTTTTCTATAGCAATATTTCTTTGGCAGCAACAATTCAAAGGCAGCAACGACTCAAATACGAGGGAACAAATCAAAGTTTGAATAAATCGTCGCTTAACAAGCAATACCACCTATCTCAATTTTTTGAAATTTCAAAGAGGAAAAAATACTCAATTTTTCGCAACCAGTAACGAATATTTTTGAATTTTTCTAATCTCTGATATAAACACGAGACCGCATATTCCAACCAGATGTGAAAGAAAATTCAGAAATATTCCTTATTGATTGCGAAAAATTGAGTATTTTTGAAATTTCAAAAAATTGAGAAAAGTGATAGTGGGCATCAAATAGTCTCTCGCCTTATTTCTCGCGTTTTCATGAGAATTTCAGGTCCATAGTGAACCAAGATCACACATAACGGTTATTGATGCGAGACGCACTTGCAGTTGCTATACTTTTTGTAGGGTTGATAATGGCCAAGTGTTTGACTTGGTTACTCATGTTGCATTGTAGGAAACAATAGGCAAGTACAAACAGATTAACTTAAAGAGAACCCATTAAACATAAAGAGAAGTCAAAGGCTCAGTTTCAGAAATTTCCGACGAATCTGAAATTCACGTTCCGAGAACATTTATGAGCAATTTGTGGCACAAAGCGCTTTGAAAGAGAAGCTCATACTTGTAACTTAGGGTAAAATTTTAATTTGTAATAGGAGAATGTGTCCTTTCTTATTTTGCTTTCAATTATTATAATAGTTTTTTTATTTTATTATTTTCTCAACCCATTAGGAAATGCTCATGACTGATTGAAAATCTAATATAACCTTCTACTAGGCGAGCGTATGCAGAAGATACTTATATTGTGAATCGTATTACCTACTTATATCGTGCTTTTATAAATTTAAGTGTAATTTATACTTATGTAATGTTTGTTTAGTATAAAGATAATAAATACAGATTACAATACAAATACAATTACATTAAACAAAAGTTGAATTTATTTTTGTAAAACACGAAATAAATATGTAATACGATGCACGGTAAAAGTATATCCTGCATACTCGCGCCTACTGGAAAGGTTAACCCCTTGAGTCTCGCGCCCGTCATATTGACGTGCATCGAATTATCGCATTTTTAGGCCTTTAAACTACAATTTAATCATTAATTAGCATTATAATTTGACACAAATTACGTAGAATCCATACGCATCTCAAGTTTTCTATGCCTTCTTGGATGAATGAAAACGACAGCTCCTCTCCAAAACAGAAGGGCTCATCTTATTAGATAGCAAAAAATGCTGTCCTTAAGGGGTTAAGTGTGTAGTCTCTATTAAAATCGCGTGAATAATTAATATAATAGCACGATTGATTCTAAAATAATTTTTCGTGATTAAAATACATGCATATTCGTTTACTTGTAAGTCTGAAGAATCAATATTTTCCCACTTCTCTATTAATTATTAAATTTTAAGTGCATAATTAAAGGGATTTGAGTAATTTCGCATCAATAAATAAAAAATATATCCGTTGAAAAAATTGCTAATTTTATTTTCAACTGAGACAATACAGTAGGAACAGGTCAAAATCTTTACTTAATCAAAACTAGTCTTATATTATTTTAAAACCATGATTTAATAAATACAATAAAACTTCAATTAACCATCACGAAAGCCGAATAAATGGATAACAGAAATATCTTAATACTTATGTATAGTAACGTGGCTTCACTGCCGACTGGACGACAATGAAATCCTTTAAAAGTCAATAATACCTACATGTTGTATTTAATTTCACAAAATGATCCATATAAACTTCAATACAAGAGTAGTAATGTACAGAAAAGACGGATTAGATATTTGTAGACGATGACAGATAAGAGAAACTAACGGTTAATCGGGGGTTTTACTGTATTTTATTCTCTCAGCAGTGTTTTATATGAACCGTGGAATTTGACAAAACTGACTTTAATAAGGGGTAAAGGAAATGTATTATTTAGGCGACAGCAAGTTATAAACAGTAGTCCCAGAAATAAGATTCTTATATTTTCCCGAAACAGTTGCATTTTGTAGTGAACATATTATTCAAAAAAAAATATATTTCATTAATTTATCACTTAACTTTTTCATTTTCCAGCAATTTTCTCCAGTGTTTACATTACAGAAAATAAGCACAAACCGAAACTGTTTGACACCCGTATGGTACGTAAAAGATCGGCAATGAAATTTCCTATTTACAATACCCAATGCCTTTTTTTCTAAATGAATATAGTAAACTTACGGACTACGTATGAAATGGTATACACAGATGTGAGACCCAGAGCCACGAAAAATCTGAATACCAGGAACATGATGAAATTCACAGATAGGAGAGTAAGCATGGCAGCTATCAAGAACACGATTAGGCAAGTAATCATGGTTTTGCGACGGCCGAACCTGAAATAAAAACGAAAGCAGGCGTAAGATATAAAGTTTCAGTCAGAACCATTTAATTCTTAATACTATAATGCATCTCGTATATTGTATTTCGTTGATAAGTTTGAGTTCTGAACAAATTGGCGATAAAATATACTTTCATACATTTTGTGCTTTTCATTTTATTCACGAGATAAAAAATACATCAAAGCTTCCCATTAGTATGTCATTCATTTGCTTTGTACGCTTTTGCAATACAATAGTATTTGTTAATCGTCCAAACAACAAACCAAATTTTTGGCTATAAAATGTTAGCAAATATTCCTTACAGAACTGTCACCAAGACGCTCAGGATTTTCATTTAAACTTTACTGATATTTGCATGAACTCAAATGATCCGGTTGCTAAACTGACGCATTTTAGCAAGCACCAGTAAAAGAAGATGGGCAAGTATACAAAAGAAGATGGGCAAGTATACAAAAGAAGATGAGCAAGTATACAAAAGAAGTTGAGCAAGTATACAAAAGACGAATTCGACATCGACCGACGAACTATAAACTAAAATTGACCAACTTTAATTTTGCATTTAAAATGCGATAAATGCATTTAATTTTCATAAAAACGCAATGTTATACGAGCTCCTTTTCTGATCTCATATCCTGTAATATTTTTTGATATTTAAAACACTTTTAAATTAGTTTAAATCTCATAAATCAAATCGTAAGCTTACTTTCTGCTTGCTTGCACTGTAAAATAACTTGATGTTTCATCGACTTCAACAAATCCGATGTAATTGTAATGCGATCTACATTTAATAAAACATCCGAATGTTTTATTAAATGAAACGAATATGTAAAGTAATTAGTCAAAATGCCCTATCCCAAAACTCTTTAAAGCACACCATAAAGAACTTCCGACTTAATTAACTCTTTCGCTACCAGGGTCTCCTGGGGAAGACGTCCAACACAACCCATGATGTTTGTGACATCAATTGGAATAGATTTTACGTCTGTCGCATATATGTGACGTCGGGCTCTTGTAAGAAACGGCTGTGTTACATGCATGTGACAATTGGTAGCGAACGAGTTCATTTAAATTTCCGAAAAGTTTTTCCCATTACTGTAATAACACCATTTTCTAAATGTATTTAGTAGTAATAGTTCTTATTAGTAGCGATACTTATTAAATTGTGTTTTCAAAATAAAAACATAATTTAAAAAGTATCTCCCGAATGGTGATAAAAAGCAAAGAAAGAATATACAAACCTGTCTGACATTTGACCACATAATGTTGCAGCGAAGAGGAAAGCAACCATATAAACTGTTTTGGATATGGAGATCAGCCATTCGCGATCACATACTAGATCCCACTGAAAAAAAAGTTCATTTTCATATGCATTTTTATGCTGTCATAGTTAAGAAAATATTACTAAAATGCATTTAATAAGAATAAACATTTAATTTAACCATTTTGTGAAGAAGTTATAATTTGTTATAATCCAATATGAATCATAAAATGTATTCCAGAGAAGCAAGTTGATACCTTCGATTTAAAGTAGACTTAACGTTTTGATTGAAAAGGGTTTTTTCCACATAAATTCACATTAGTTGGATAAGAGCTTATCAAACCATGGATTCCAACCGTGACGAGGAATATCGTGCCATACTTTCGTAAAATTTGGGCCACGATGCGCCTTTTATCCGAGTTTTCAATATAAATTATCGAAAAGTATTTAAAACACTATTTTGATTAAGAAAATTCTCTAAAATTGATCAAAAAAATGTAGTAAATTTTTTTTAAAATAATTTTACCCATAAGGAATGTACCATTTACTTATCCTGTTTTCCTACACCAATGTATACGTGGGATCTCGGAAAAATTTCTGAACCAAAGTGGGGTCTTGGAACTTTTATGCCCAAAACTGGATACGAGTTGGAAAAGTAGATATTTGATCGACATAATCAACCGAATATAAACAAGCTTAATTTTATTTTCTCATCAACAGAACTCAATCTTTCTCTCTAAACTTTCAAAATTAGTGAGATGATCTTAACTTGTCATTTTAAATGAAAGAGCTATAGATGAAAAGTCACTCCGTATTGCAATATGTGCGCAAATGCGACAATAGCAATGCTTTATCCAATTTATCTAAAACAAATTTTCCCCATCCTTCTGGTAAGGTGTGGATAGCGTTCCAGAGGAACTTTCCTTCTTTGGAGGCAAATCAGTGAGTGCTCCGTCTGGCCACATCGTCGTACGTTCGGAATTGCTGTTCAGACAGTGTGTGTGCCATCGACCAGAACAAGTAAAATTCGGACAGCACAAGGTCTGTTGAATACAGGGGTAATGCTTCCCAGGCAAGATCTTTTAACATGTTTATTCACTGGTTGGACGTATGTGATGATGCGTTGTCATGAAGCAAAATCACCTTGTCGTGTAGACTGGCCCATTGTGGTCGTTTGATGATCAGTGTGTGGTTCAAATTGACGATTTGTTGTTGGTATTGGCTGTTCTACTGGGTGATGCGCCACACTCTCTTAATCCCACCAAATACACAGCATTGTCTTCTTTCCGTAGCCGTTTCCTAAACCGTTTACAGGGCCGGCCGGAGGGCGGTGCGAACGGTGCGACCGCACTAGGCCCCGCGTTTTCTAAAGGCCCCGCGCAGCTGACTTATTTTGCAAATTAAAAATGCCTTCTTATTTTTTATTTTAACCCGAATATACATACATTTGAATACAAGCACGCGATATGGGCGCACTTCACGTCGACCAATCAAAGGCAAGGTTGGGGCTTAATCTCACTTCCATATTTAAAACAGAGTAAGAAAAGCAAAAACAATGTGTTTCATTATGCTTGCGTTGTAACGGATGATAGCACATCGTACGTTTGCTGGGAAAATAAAATATTCGTATTTAAAGGGAAGACAAATATTTTATATAATATATTACTGAAAATTACAAAATATATTTCATTGCTGTTTGTTGTAATCATACTACTAAAAATTGGTTTTAATTTTTTATATTATTTTTGGGCAATTTCGGAATATGATTAGAGACAGATGCCAGAAGAAAATAAATGAGTGCACCTGATAAATTTAAGAAAAAGATAGAAAAAGAAAGATAATTTCTTAAAACGGGAGCAACTCCCTTGCAAAATTTTTTTAAACATAAAAAGTCCAACAAACTGACGAAACATATAATTAACAGTTATTGAAAAATCAAAATCGCGAAAATCAATTTACGCCGTATAACATCCGCGAAAACAATCCTAATCATCATAAAGACAGCTTTCGTCTTACTGAAGTGGAAAGCCATTATAAGAAAACTGAAGGGAAACCTATAAACGATAGTTTTTTTGTCATCGGCGAATATCGAACAAGATGAATTAGTCAAAGGATCGCAGCTGTAACAGGATCAACAAAGAGTTGAAAACGAAATTTCGATGTCAATGATCCTAGTAATTGGCCTAAAATTATAACTGATAAGTTTAGAACGCCTATCATGCAAAATGGTGTGAAAATGTACTGTTTCCGATTGATTCAGAAGTTTTTCTGAAATTATTTAGAGAAGAAAATTAAGTAAATTAAAGAATGAGTAACATCAAGATGGATGGTTACTCTCCTGTGCCACTCTCAAATACCACTTCTTTGTGTTTGACTTTACTTAATGATTGAGTTTCATTCATTTTCGCCATTACAAAGACATGAAAGATAATTTACAAGCTATATATAAATTGTTACAATTTAAAAAGAATTTCAAACTGGGAAACACTATGACAGAACATGAAAGAAATAACTAAAACCGAAACACACTGTGTAAAGTGTGTTTATGAACGAATACTGGCTTCAATTTTATATTTATCAGAGCATAATGTGGCATTCAAGGGAAGTAGCGATGCTTTATATAAACAACATAACAGTAATTTCTTAGATCTCATAGAATTACTTGCAAGATTTCACCCAATAATGAAACGATATGTGGATCGTCGTGTGAAATCTGCATCGCTTTCCTATTTATATCATAGAATATAAGACGAACCGATTTCTGCTTTGTATAAAAAAGTTAGAAAGTAAATAATATATTTAAATAAAAAAGCTAAATATTACACAATTTTATTAGATAGCACTCCAGAGACATCAAGAGCAATTTTCTGTCATTTTTAGATTTGTTAATGTAGTTGACTCTGAAAGTCATGAGAAATGTACAGACAGTGGTACTACAACTAGGATTACCATACCTCCAGATTTCAAGCTCACGTCCGGACTAATGTCCGAATCTTCAAAATGTCTGGATCTGCAGTGAATCCGGCGAGAGATAAAATTTGGTTGTAATAGAGAGCGTTTTCACAAAAGCCATCATTCCGCCAATGAAAGGAAATTCATTGTTTATATCCATTGTTAATGAAAAAAGTAGACTTGCACCAGTTCAAATTTAAAATTAAAAGTTCTTTCAATTCTGTTTTTCATTACTATAATATTGAATTATCAAATATTAATAAAAAATTGTATATTCTTTGTATTATGACGTCTTAAATTTTGTTTCCACTTCCACAAACTCTGCTAGTGTTATGAAAGGGGGTCTTTGGCAGGTAGATTTTAGAATTTTATACTATACTTTGCACCACCCCTGACGTGTCTGGATTTCAACCAAACAAATTATGATATTTCTAACTGTAACGGATATACTATGAGAGGTTTTACATAAAAGTTTGCAAAAGCCCTTTTCTTGCAAAGAATTCCAAACCATAGTACATACTCTGCAGAAGTCTTAATTTGAATTTTGTTCTTAGAGATATTTCAAAACCTTCTTCTCTGTATATTAATCTTTTGTGACTTACGAAAGTACATATAATATTTTTGCAAGTTCTGTAATGTGCTGGGTTATACTAAAAAGCCTCTCGTATATCTTACTCCAAAGGCACTGTCAGAAACGTCGTAGGAATGTCGCTTCAAAAGTGTGAAATTTGTGAGATCACATTCAAGTACCACAATTTTCTATAGCGTCGAATTTTCTTTATGAATATATTATTGACATGCAAAAAATGATAAATCCAATTAATTAGAAATAAACTTCATTTGAATTTTTATTAACTTTATTTGGTATTACATACTAAATGAAGTAAATATTGCGAGCCAGATATTTCAAAATTCTAATATAGATATCCGTACACAAATTCACATTTAATTTTTTGAGAAGTATCGTGCATCGGGATATTCTTTTAATAATTGCAAAGTAAATAGTGGAAGAGTTGGTTAAAAGTAACACCTGGATTAAAAATAAAGAACTAGGTGAGCAAAAAATGAACAGTTTTTATTTTAAGAAATTGATCACCTATTTCATCTGTCAAAGAATATGTTCAAATTCAATATTTTCTAGTCATAATCTATAGTGACACTTTTTCTCTTAGGGAGAGATTGGAAATTTATCGCGAATATGGGACATCATAGGAATTTTTATGTAATTAGAATGATATTCACTAACTGTCTGAAAAAGTAGGGATTTAAATTCGACTTTGCAAGACAAAATGAATTGCATTGATTTATTTATTGAATTTGAAATTTTTCAAAATCTTTCATAAATCACATAATTTAATAAGTTATCATTTTCACGTATTCTTTAAGTCCTCAATATGCCAATTTGTGCGGTGTAATAAATAGAAAAATGCAATAAATTATTTTATTTTACGAAATTAGTTTGAAGGCCCCGGAAATCAACTTTGCACCAGGCCCCGCTTTTGTTTGGGCCGGCCCTGACCGCTTAAACCAGCATTCACACGTGTCTTGCGATAGTGCATGCTCTCCATACGCATCTCGCAGTATGCGGTAACTTTCAGATGCACTTTTCTTCACAATGAAGCAACACTTCCCGAACTTGCTCGTTTTTTACCCAAATGTCGCCATGGTTTTGCGTACGAATATCACTCCTGTGCACACACCTTTAGAACATTTGAAGTCTGCGTTTGTGAAGCGTTTTCTTACTACAATCGCATGGCATGCGTAACACTGCGCATCTACGCCAAGCTAGTGTCTCGCCACCGCTGGGAGAAAATCCGCAATATTAAGCGGTACACCCAATATGAAAAATTCAAAATCAAGCAGACAGGAAAATTTAAGGAGATCGAATACGATTGCCTAAAATTTATAATAAGAAATGTTCTATGACTAATTCTTATTTGATTCCAATTAGATTTGCTTTCGGAAACTGAAGGTAGTAAATAACTTTAATATATTGTAGTTATTATTAATATTGTAAATTCAACTTTCTCGCTGTAAAAACTTAAACATCTTGAATTTTCGAGATCGTAAGTATACCGACTTGAAATCAGCGGCATTACGTGTACCATTTTAACATGTATAATGCAATGCTTTTATCTAAAATAAAATTACAGTTTTTAATGCTTAGTAACTTCTTTCAGGAGATTTTATGAAGATTCATACCAGGCTTTCTCCAAGTAAACTTAAATAAAACTTCAATAAAATTTTAAGTATGTGATTTCCTCAAGAAAATCGATCGAACTGTCATCGAAAATATTTTCTTATTTGTTGATAATCAATACAGTATTATAATAACAGACTTATAGCAGAGTATATCTTGAAATTCCACTAGTATACCAGAGAAATGTTTACTAAGCATATTAAAGTCCCTTGATTGATAATAAATGTAGGATATTACCCGTGAAGAATAATTTAATCACTGTATAAAGAAGAATGCAAGAGCTAGATAAATTTGTTTGGCGATAGATGGAGCCACAGCTCTGCTCTGTACGAGCTACGAGCAGCGCCCTCTTTTTTCCTAACAAAACCAGACTGCACGTTGAGAGCAGAGCAGCACACCGCAGGCAGCCGAAATGGTAATACCTCTCTCACTTCCTGTTATAAATCAGATCAGTCTTGCCGCAGTTAAGCCGCCCGATCTCCAGGTTGTAAATAACTTTCCTTATGGCTCTCTAATCTATAAATCTCTAATACCCGTAACATCTATCCCTCATTAGTCTGGCTCATCAAGTAAACATGACTTCATGTAAATTCTCAACACTCTCATAAACTTTGTGTATATACCTTTCCCCCTGTAAATTCTCCCTATAGTATTTAAATAAATGTTTTTGTATTTAACTTGAAGTCTACTCATTTATTTTATGTAATATTTTGTTCAAAATTTAATGTAATAAAAACCCTTAAATCCCCTAGACATAAACGCGAACTACTTACTCCTTAAAGGTAACTCTTCCGTGGGCATTTTGTTTAATTGAACAGAATCCCACAAATTATCTTCCTTTATGCGCAAATAGTGCCCCTTCCCTTGACTTGGTTGGTTGATTGATTGATTGATTTGGTTTTGTGTAATGGCACAAGGCCAATTTGGCCATACTGCGCAAAACGTTCGTTATTTTCAGATCATAAAAGAATTTGAAAACTATGCAACTGTTAAACCCCTTGACTTGGGAAACGTAGAAATTCCATCTCAATCATTCCATTGGTTTAGATAGGCGACGCTATTCTGCCATTTTGTATAAGCACAAGCAAAAGGCGAGCTATCCCTCCTTGAGGTCGGAGCCCTAACAGCCATAACCGGCCACGGCCCAACCCCTCTCGAACGAGGTACGTCCCGTCATTGAAGTGGAGGTAATTCAACCCCCCACACAATTACTATGCCCACCAGGGAATATCAGGCGGTTTCTCATCTACGGACTCGTGGTGCTCCCCCCGGTGGGAGTAGAGATTTAAAGTAGTCCGCAATTTTATATAGGAAAAATGAAATATCGTCCGTAGTTGGTGGGTTAATCATTGTCCTCTACAAGCAAATATCCTGGTAACAGTTAATGGGATATTCAGATAATGAATGGCATTCATTTAAGCAGCCTGGGCACATTTGAGAAAGAAATACAAGAAACTTGATCTATTCAGGCAAATTACTGTCTAAGTCGTCAATAAAGTAGCATTCTGCACACGACCAAAACAAAAATGACCGAGCCTGCTTTTACAACTAAAAGCCCAAGACATTTAAACCACTGTGATCAATTTCTTTTCATAACTAAATCACCCTTTGTCACTTTATCAGATCTCCGAAGCCTCTGCATCTTGCGACTGGTATTACAAATTTCGACGTCACTTTCTCCCTGTTATCTTCGTGTTTTACTTTCTCTATTATGTCTGTTATACTGTAAGCTTTGAAGATCTTTTCAGAGGAAATTTGGAATTATAAGATATTTCGTAAGAGTCAATCCGGAAACTTAAGATTTGTCTGTAAAAAAAAAACTTATCAAAAAAGATTGTATTGCATAAAATTTATGCAAATTTCAGAATTACAGAAGCAATTACGTTCGCTTTCAGCTAGTAATACATTGTAAGAAATTAATTTAGAATTTGCCAAACAATATTCAATCAGTGGGTTGGATTGATTTTTATGGCACAGAAGCCATTTTTGGCCATGCTGTGCCATAATCTAATTTATCCAAAAGACCCAAACACAAACAAAAAGAAAAACAACGGAGAAAGCTCAAATGAGCTTATCAATACCAAATATCAAGTAACAAGAGGAATAAATTGGGATGGGGGTTTTCTCCCAAGTCTTTTAAATTAATGTTTCTACCGAAACGGTTCCGTCTATGTGAAAATTCGGACAATGCACAAGAATATGTTTATTTGGTTGGTTGGTTGGTTGGTTGGTTGGTTGGTTGGTTTGGTTTTATTGGCATAAGGGCCAATTTGGCCATACTGCGCCAAACGTTCGTTGTTTTCAAATCACAAAAATTTTAAAATGTTGTAATTGAGAGAACTAAATGAATTTTAAAAAATGTACTTCCTTTAAAAAAGTAAAAACATTGACGCAAGGATTGGTCCCCAAGATGTCAATTAAATCAATAATATGTGCTCCAAAGTGAGCTTGTCTTTTATTCTCAAAGTTTTTACATCGACATAAAATATGCTCAACACTTAAAATGCAGTTGCACCCGTTACATATAGGGGGTTGGATCAGAGTGTAAAAGGTGACGATGAGTTAAAAATGTATGTCCTACACTTAGCCTTGTCAAAATGACGTCTTTCCTAATAGCGAGGTTTCCAAAACCTTTGATTGAAGGCTGTATTTTATAAAGAAGAATATGTTTAATTGGTAAGCTACACCGACATCGCATGCATGTGGACGGTGGTTCAGACATAAGTGAAAATTTATGCGTCGGACGAGTGTGTCCGATTCTGAGGCGATTCAGCATGAACTCATTGCTTTCGGTTTAAAGCAAAATCTTTTAAAGGTTTCACTATCGGATGGATATCATGCAATTTATTACGATTTTGTTCGTTCCAAACTCTGCTATTTTTTTTGTCAATTGATTTTTAGCGGCTTGCAAAGCGTCATATAGGAAGACAAAGTTTTCAACTACCAATGCAGGTCTCCTAGCAGCTAAAACCAACCATCTCATTCCCTACAATTCCCGAATGCCCTAGGATCCAACAAAACATTATATTCATGTCTTTTCCTGTCAAATAAAGATAAAATTCAACACACTTCAATACTATAGGATGGCTTAAAGGGGAAACACTTCGCAGTGTTCAGTCAGAGGAGGTTTAGAATATATTCTGAAGATTCGACCGCTGTGTGGCGTTTGGGAATCGGCAAAAGAGCCTAAAAGAGTTAAGGTGTAGAGGAAATAGAAGATTGACAGCCAACAAAGACGTATTCCACATCGACTGTGTGAAATGCTTATGTAATGCTTGTAAACTCTGCAATTCGTATTCAAGCTTTTGAATTCCGAACAGCAATTTAATACAGACTAATTCACTACTATTGTAAGCACTTTTATCAGTGCGTGAAATATCTAAAAAGGATGGTTCAAGACGCTTCAATTTCTTAGAGTTAATTTGCAATTGTTTACATTTATATAACTTTTATAATATTCGATAACAATGTCAAAAATGGAAAACAGTCTGAAATGTTAAAAAAAATCAGTTATTAGTGTAAAATGTAACCAAATTTGAGAAGAATTGATTTTATTCGTAAACATCGATGTTCATGCGTTTTTGTTGGGAGGAGGGTCAATATACATTGTGGAAAGGCAAAATATCACCATGCTTTAAACGCTTACGCTGGCGTTTGAACAGTCAATTGAATGGCGTGGAACACAGGTGATTAGTGTACAATGTTATCCATACTTTAACGTGCAAATTTGTTTTGAAATTAACACTAATGGCTCATGTAGGCAAGAAAAATCGCAGACTTAAAAGCCAAAATATTTAGGACTAGTTTGGAGCATTAATAATTTAAACCGTCAGTCAACGAATTATTATTGATAATTGATTATGGAGTATCCTAAAAGGGAATATTAATAATATTTGTACTTTAACAGCGCTTCAGAAATTAAAATGGTGTGCAACGAAAACGAGTTTTCTTTGTCATTAATAAAAACTGTTTAAGCTACTCACAGGCTTAAACAAAAAGTTAATTGTAAAGTTGAATCCAACTGTTCTTATGGATTAAAAAATGCCATATTGTGCATCACTTAGGAGTTGTCATATAAAGAAAACTTTAATTACAGTGCCAGTTTTAAAATTTCCGGCGAAAGCGTTTCATTTCTTTCGCAAATCCTGATAACAGTTTTGAGCAGAAATCTTTATCGTAATAAACTATTTTACATGACAAAAAAATTCTATTATTTTGGATATAAAAATTGGTTTGGATTATTGATGACTGAAATAAGAATAAAATGTGCATATCATGTGGATTTAAGTCCACGTTATATTTCATTTTCTTCTGTATTTTAGTCTAGATATATGTGCATCCCTTTGAAGGTATTCTGGAATGTTGGCCAATGTATTTTTCAAATAAAAAAATTTTCCTTTTGTTTTCCAATATTGGTTTCAAAAAATAAAGCGCTGTTATGAAGGCTAGTTCAGTTTTTAAACAATGTTCATTCCTTAATATTTAATAGGTTTCTTAATAATAATTTTTAGACAAAATATAAAGACGTTCGATTTTAATTTATGTGGATATGGCAAATTGCTGCAAAATATTTGATATGCAATGAATTTCAACCTAAAAAAATTTCAATTCTCGAAGCATGTATATGAGCAATTTGTACAACTGCCATCTGCGTCTCGTTGAAGGTTTCATTTGGAATAAAAACGAGTGATAATTTCTTTACCCATTTTAATTTTCTCTTCTGAAAATTAATCTAATTTGTCTACGTTCAGAGATAAATTGAAATGTCTTACAAATTCAGACACATTTATATTACTTAACCCCTTAACATACAATGACGTCTCCGACTCGCGCATCGAACTACAGAATTTTTGCTATTAAAATCCATATTTAAGTTACCGTAACAATTAGTTTTAAATACAAAAATTACCTGGACGCGCTTAAATGTCTCAAGTATCCTTTACCATCTTAAATAGATTGAAATAATAAAAAATATCCCAAATGGGTGAAGGCGTCTAATTAGGAGGCTAAATAAAATCGTATGTCAAGGAGTAAGAGTCGCATTTTTTTTCTTTCTAATAAGATGACCCCTCCTGTTTTGGAAAGGGTCTGTCGTTTTCACTCATCTAAGAAGGCATAGAATACTTGAGATGCTTATGGATTCTACATAATTTTTGTGTCAAATTATAAATAAAATTAATGATTAAATTTTAGTTTATAAGCCTAAAAATGCGATAATTCGATGCACGTCAATATGACGGGCGCGACCGTGAAGGGGTTAAATATATTTTACAAAGTTGCATACATTTTTAAAATTTTTCGAAAATATTCAAAGCAATTCAGATTAAATTTCAAATAACAGATTTTAGTAAAATAGTTTTTGTAGAATAAAATATTCTTCGGGCAAACTTACCTGATCTACCATAGTGTCTTTGTAGAACGAATTATCATACTCCCACGAGCTACATTTTATGGGTTCCTTGCTGATATCGGAATATAAAGAACCGTTTCGAACTGTACTGGGATACATGGTACATTGACTAGACTCGTAAAGTCCTGTTCTACCTTTCACAATAGGTATGGTATAATTTTTCCATTCCTCTACTGATATGTTCGCTGCGATAACCTGCAAAGATCAAAGCAATCCATTTATCGATATTTCTAATAAAGTCAGTTTTACAATAATTTCATATTACAGTACAACGCTGGTTAACTGAACTAAAGTGGGGAAGCCGTTTGGAATTTAAAAAAATTCGGTTAAGCAATGAACATCTATTATTATTTTGCATCGAAGTCTTGCCAATTGAATGCAAGCACAGTGAGCTTTCCTTCCTTTAGGCCACCAGTTATGGTGTTGAGCTCTGGTATTCTTGTTGCTATTCCTTCTACTTCATTCGGTGTTTGCAAGTAGTGTAACCTGTGTAATCTTCAAATGATTAATCTTATCGACCCTGAGCCCTCCCTTCCTTATCCATTCTCCACCTTGAACCGGAGGCTCCTCAAACTCTAAATCTTGTTTTCGTCGCCACTTCTAATTATACTATATAATATATACATATATAACAATATATTATATAGTATAAATATATTATACTATATAATATACAAAAGAATATATTATATAGTATAAATATAGTTGGGTAGCCAAACAAATGAGTTACTTTTGAGCTGAGCAAAACCACCCAAAGTGGAGAATGGATCAGGAAGGAAGACTATATAATGTATATTAATGTTGAAAGAGTTGTTTTCACTACAAAAACTTAATGTTTGTATGTATACTGATAATATTTTTTGAGTGAATTTTTTATAGCTTTTTCTAAATTTTTAGATCCAAAACTAGACCTAACATTCAAAAACATCTTTGGTACTGAGAAAAGCAAGAAGATTCTCATTCATTTTTGAGCGATATTTTAGGATGCACTGAAGTTAACGTTATACAAGAAATAGAACTCATCAACACCGCTTTGAACCCTGAAACTACTTATGAAAGACAAAGTATTGTTGATGTTCTCCGTTAGGATTCTGTTGGAAATAAATTTGTGGTCGAAATGCAGCTTGCTCGCGATAAAGGTTTTGAAAAAATTGCACAGTTATATGCTGCTAAAGTTTATTCGAGGCAATCTGATAAATACGCTAATTTGCAGAAATTCTTTATTGCAATTTCAAACTGTACTTTATTTCCTGATAAGTCGAATTATAGTGGAATCTCCCTATAACGAAATCGCTTGGTTCCAGTTGAAAAATTCTCTATAGAGAAAATTTCGTTATATGGAGATCAGGGATTTTTGCAGTTATTTAAGTCCATGTTGCAATCCTTTTAGTATGTGCGATAAGTTCAAAAATATTTAATTATGACTTCCAATTAAAACATAAGCAATATTTATTATAAATTTGTTAAAATTATACTAATTTTTATTGTATAAATAAAATGCTTTAAAGGGAAGACAATTCACCAATTTAGAGAATAATATGTACTAGTACGGATAAACATAAAAAGCGTATTGTCACATCCATTTGCTGTTTCCACCCCCCACTCCACCCCGATTCTTGGAATCTTGACCCGTAGAAATGTTGCTCTCTCTGTAGAAACCCAGGTCTCCACAACTGTATTACCCTTCACATAGCATTCTATTGTTATGTGTTATCGCTGGAATGAACAATGAGAGTGGTTCCAGAAACAGGCAAGTGTGAGCGATTTGTTTGCACAGAAATTAGCAACTTTCTTTAAAAATGACAAAAATCGAAAAGATAAAAGGTCTGAAAAAATTCGTTAAATGGAGACAACCACTTCGTTATATGGAGAATATTTTGAATGTTATTTAACATTCCAATTAAAAATTTCGTTATAGGGAGAAATTCGCTGTAGGGAGACTTCGTTGTAGGGAGACTACTGTATATTTCTAGCCATACCGTAAGAGACGATCAAACTGATGAGCATGACTTAAAGGATTTTCAGTTCGTATCCATTGAGCTATCTAAGTTTCCTAAAAATAAAGTAGAACAATTAACAAACATAGTGGAACACTGGTGTTTTTTCTGCAAGTGTGCAGAAGAAACAACAGATGATTTAAAGAAAGTAGCAAAGGGAGCTCCGATAATAACGCTAGCATACGATGAATTAGACAAGTTTCATTGGAAAGAAGAAGATTTAGCAGTGTATGAATACAGGATGAATCTACAGAAAGAAGGTATTCTAGCTCAAAAACTTGATGCTAAAGAGGGAGAAATGGCTTAAGGAAAGATTGAAGTGACAAAGGCAATTCTCGCTCAAAGTGTAGACACTACCGCCATTGCTAGGTTCACGGGATTGTCTGCTGATGAAATTGAAGAGTTAAAACCCACTTTGAATAGCCCCACTTTCTTTTTTAGCAAAATTATTGTATAGTATCCACTTGTCATCTTCAATAATGAGCCGTTTCGATAAAGGAGGTTCTTCATTTTGTTTCAGCAAAGAATAATATGCCGAAATTTGAGCAAGCATATTCTGCTAGTTAAAGAATGGGATACCCATACATCGTAGCGGCTTATATACCCAATTTTCTTCAAATGATCATTGTATATTGACGAAGACTTGCATCTCTCCATAGTGGTCTAATGGTGTGTCGGGAAAGGAAAAAATTATGACGCTTTTCGTGGTATTTTTAAACGCTTAGAGATCCGCAACCAGATAACAGAGTTGGTTTCAGTTTCATTTAACAGAGAAAGGTTGATATTGAAGACTGCAAAAGGAATTTTAGAATTTGAATTTACAGCTTAGTCACAATCGAGCTGCAAAGTTGGTGAAAATCACGAAGAGTCATATAGTCACACTAGACTAATAGTCACTATGGGGTTAATAGTCACATTCAGCAACTTTAATCACAGAAAGTCACAGTTGAATAAGGTAACTAAGTCTACGCCCCTCAATCCCAACGGCCGTTTCGCAGAGACAGCTTCCCGTCGATTTTTTTTTTAATATTTAAGCTATATGATGGTTCTTGAAATGTCTAACGTGGATTTTCAGAGATAGCTTCTTTTAATAGGTTTTCGTTACCAGAGGATGTTCTTTCAAACGGGCATAATATTCGAGGATGTTCTTCCAAGCGGGCATATTCTTCGAGGGTGAAATTTTTGCGCTTAAACTCCTCAAACCTCCTCCGAATGAATCATCAGAACCTGCACTTCTCCCATATACAGCACAAATTTTACAAGCAGTCTGACTTGCATTTTTTCCTTTTTAAAAATAAAACAGCATAATATTTTTTTGTATCGCCATTCTTAGCACTGCCTTGAAACAAAAATTATGCTACAACACAAGCTAGAATTATACAGTGCTATAAAATTATACAATACCAAATTTACACATCTGCTTCAATGAAGGTAATTCCTGATCGGCAGAAGCAAAAAAAAAAAAAATAGATCGATCTTCTTTTGAAAGACCGTAGAACTTTCCGGGTGACCCAATATGCTTAAACTTAAATTAATTAGTTTTGTTTATTCTGTTTATATAAAATATTAAATATTTCGTTTCGTTCACATGGTAACATTATGATAAATTACTGTCAGAACATCACATTCTTTTTACTACTTCAAAATTCTTCGAATCTGACTTGTACAAAGATTAAAATTGAGAAAAGTTGTGGTAAAATTGGATAAACAGAAAAAGCAAATATACGCAATACGTCGATAGATAATAATTGTCAAAATTCAAATAAAATTGAATCTGTACAACCGATTTTCTTTATTTAATTTCTATAAATAAAATGACTTTATTGGGCAACTAAATTCCCGCCTTCTCAAAAAACAGAAGCCAAAAGATATTATTCATAGAGGGGGAATCGTTTGGACATTAGATGGAGGGAAGACATAAATATCTTCAATTAATGTCCCATGCTAAAAAATTCGAGCCATGAAGTTATTAAATTTCATACAACTCCTTCCTCAATAATGCTTCACTTTTCGCATCCTTATGGAATCATCTCCATCAACAGATAATTAAATTAATGACGTCTGGAGCTATAGAATGATCGGCTCAATTGAAATAAATGGATCCCTCTTTATTTCTAACGCATTTTGAAATTTATCTACGCACTAAATTGAAGCAAATCAGCAAGAATGACGCTAAACGTTTTTGTGTGTACGAGTAAAGCTATGATTTTGATATTTAGACTAAAGTTTATTAGTGAATTACCATTTTTGTAGAGCTGGAGGGATTGTTTCTTTACACTGCATTTCAGCTTCGTAAAAAAATTGCACGAGATAATTATTCAGCTCTTTAAGCTCTAGATCTTTCAAATTTTTTTCTCCTTGTCTGGAATAACCTCTGATTTTTTGATATTATCATCACTGAAAACTTTGAGATGTAGCTAATTCGCAAAAGGTTTCACTCAAGAAAGATTTTAAGTCATTGATAATCTAGAGCATTTTCTTAAAGAAATAAGATTTTAAAAATCTAAAGTTCCTCACTCAATTTTTACAAAAAGATACCGCATTAAAATCTAAAAGCTGTAATAAAAGTTACTTCAGCAAAAAAATGTTTCATCAATCGTATTTCGTTGGATAATTTTCTATACTACACAAAGGTAAAGACAGAATTTTTAACGAAGATATTCTTTGAGCAACTTACTTCTGGAGGCCGTGCGCACCAATGGTCAACGTTAGGTGCAAAAAAAGTCATGATGAGATTGTGAAAGCAATGTGGTGCAGAACAGAAGAAGCAGAATATGAATATAGCCAATTGGAAACGCCCATGACCTCCAATAATGTCGGTAAACTCCTTTGGTTCATCCATAAGATACCCTTTCTTTTCTTTATGAGAGACCGTCATGGTGCTTGTTGAATCTGTAACAACTAAAAAGTAGAAAAATTAATGGTTGAAATCTAGAAGTTGGTACACACTCTTAAAACGCTACCAAAGCAAGACGTTGACCGTTGCATATCATTGGAGCGAAGTCGCCAAAGCTATATAAAGGTATTGCCTGTATTAGCTTTGGCGACTTGGCGCCATTTTAAGAGTGTGTACCAACTTCTAGATTTCAACCAAATTAATAATGATTGCGTTTATAATCATTTAAGACATTGACTAAAGTAGATGGATTAGAAATAAAAATTATCGTAAGTGGATTGTTATAGGCTTGGAAGCAATTAATCTGAATTGGCATTAGTGTAGCAGCTCGAGAGCATTTAAATAAGAAATTGAATCAATTTACGCTCAATTAATACGCGTCAAATGAGCCGTGACAATTTAATTTTGGTATGTATTGAACATCTTTCAGGAAGAAGGGAACGAAGCGTCTTAGCACATTATAAGACAACGCACAAGCATGTCATATGACATACACAGCCACATCCGACATCCTTGCACGTCATGTCGTTTGACTTGCGTCACGCCATTTAACTCAGTATCATTCCCTCATTTTGTTTCAGTGATCACTCTTTTCTCTGATTTTTGTAGCAAATATTTAGAGAATGAATTTTATAGCTATTATAAGTCGGAGCCTTCATTTTGTCGACAGAATACTTTGTCAAATGTGTCCCACTGAAAAAAAAAATCTTAAAAACAATAAGGATTTAGTACGGAGTGTGATTTTTCCTGGGGGGAGACTTGAAAAGACGCTCCTTGTATGCCAACAAATAAAACACAAGGCTTACAGAAGAAATAAAGAATTTCAAGGGGAAGAGATGAACTACATAAACAAAACCCAAACAACCAAACGGAAAAAAAAGTACAATAAATGATCATACATGAACAAATAAGCAACTGGAGTAAATATGATCAAAATAAAAAGGATTAGACTTTTTTTCGCAGGATTTAATGTTGATTAATAACTCTGTATTTGGGACGATTTTCTGATTCGATATCTTAAGAAAGCGAGAAAATATTTATCCTTAATGAGGAGGATGAACTATAATTTTAGAAAACATTTTACTTAAAAAACAAGGAACTTCACTTTATAAGTGACTATATTATGGACTTTTAATCAACTAGGGTCATTTATATAACGGCATTAAATATAGATTTTTCCTGTTATCCGTTAGGTAATGACCATTGCTAGTGCAAACAAAATTAAAAAGTATTTTTATGCATATGAAAGGTTTCTTAAAGGCGTTACGTTATATGTTATGATCGACATTCTATATATGAATTTCTTGAGTGGTGGAAACTATCGGATCTTGATTTCGAAAAGTATTTCAAATTAACCTGTCACAACTATTGATATCAAGCAAAATCTTCAAGAATAGAAAATTAAAAATAAACCTCGATTAATACAAGCAACGAAAAATAAAAAGGGAAAAAAAGCAAATATATTCTAAACATATCCAAGCAGACAACTTTAATTCATGTTCTTATTTTCCTGTTTTAAAGTGAAACAAATTTCAAATTCTGCGAAAGAAACGCGTTTAATGACGATTAACTTAAAATCTTAAATGTCATAATGTTCTGTACAGTGCCACTTACGGAGGCATGCTAAATACAAATTGTAGAAAACTTAAAATCCAAACTGTCGATGATAATTGAAACTAAATTACAAATAATTTTTGCTATTGCGTCAGAGTCATGTATACAAAAGAACGAAATCTGGGGTGGCGTATTTTCATTGGTCATTAAATGAATCATTCGAATGAAATTTATACACTGAATGTAAAGTTATATCAGACATTGCGATATTAAAAATATGTGTGAAACTTATCCCATTTTCTCGTCTCAGTAAAGGGAAAAAGATACTTTGAACTTTAAATAGCAATGAAGTAATTTATAAACATGCCTTGTACAGTTAGTGGGCAATAAAAACATCACCGCTTGCTTTTTTTATGAATAAGGTATTATAAATATTTGGGAAATAATTATATTAAAAAGAAAGTAATTTTGTTCGGTTCGCAATAGAAATGCATGGTCTCATCATCGTTTCTGCTACTGCTTCAGACTCGTGTATAGAATAGACAAAATATAAGGGTGCTGCGATTTCATTGATCACCAATATATTTCAAATTAATGCAACATATATTTTAATACTAATAATGTTCGAAAAATATACCCTAATCGGAAAGGCTTTTAGTTTTTTTCATTCCACGAAACTCTTCAAAGAAACAATAGAACTTCATTTTCTAAAATGAAGTTCGAGGTAGACAAAAGACATCATTTAAATTCATCTCGATTTTTCACTCGCAAGAGGAATAAAATATATATATATAATTTAAAGGCATCAAATGTTTTGGATTGATGCTTCCACAATATTTAGAAAAAACTTTAAGAAAACTTGAAGATTAAGCATTTAAATCTATAGAAGCAAATTAAATGCCGACATATTTTTTTACACTTATTAATTTGGCAAATAACAGTATGGAATTTAGAGATTATAAAATACACAAACGATGTCAGTTTAGAGAAAAGGAAATTTTTATAGACCATCAGAAGCTCTTTGCAGCTGTTTAAATACGAATTACTGGAATTAATCTAAACAATATCGTTCGTTGATATTATCTTTATGCTAAATCCAAAAGTAAATGCCGATTTGTTTATCCGAAGAGCAGGAAAAACCAACAGCAAGCTACTCTGACCTACTGACAATAAGGCATTTTTCTTGAACACGCTTCATTCAGCTGATAATTCAATCGTCTGCGGTCTTCATTTACTTACTATGAATGGGAACAGTG
>BGPR01012363.1:5329-45276 GCA_013235015.1 Araneus ventricosus
CACTGTTCCCATTCATAGTAAGTAAATGAAGACCGCAGACGATTGAATTATCAGCTGAATGAAGCGTGTTCAAGAAAAATGCCTTATTGTCAGTAGGTCAGAGTAGCTTGCTGTTGGTTTTTCCTGCTCTTCGGATAAACAAATCGGCATTTACTTTTGGATTTAGCATAAAGATAATATCAACGAACGATATTGTTTAGATTAATTCCAGTAATTCGTATTTAAACAGCTGCAAAGAGCTTCTGATGGTCTATAAAAATTTCCTTTTCTCTAAACTGACATCGTTTGTGTATTTTATAATCTCTAAATTCCATACTGTTATTTGCCAAATTAATAAGTGTAAAAAAATATGTCGGCATTTAATTTGCTTCTATAGATTTAAATGCTTAATCTTCAAGTTTTCTTAAAGTTTTTTCTAAATATTGTGGAAGCATCAATCCAAAACATTTGATGCCTTTAAATTATATATATATATTTTATTCCTCTTGCGAGTGAAAAATCGAGATGAATTTAAATGATGTCTTTTGTCTACCTCGAACTTCATTTTAGAAAATGAAGTTCTATTGTTTCTTTGAAGAGTTTCGTGGAATGAAAAAAACTAAAAGCCTTTCCGATTAGGGTATATTTTTCGAACATTATTAGTATTAAAATATATGTTGCATTAATTTGAAATATATTGGTGATCAATGAAATCGCAGCACCCTTATATTTTGTCTATTCTATACACGAGTCTGAAGCAGTAGCAGAAACGATGATGAGACCATGCATTTCTATTGCGAACCGAACAAAATTACTTTCTTTTTAATATAATTATTTCCCAAATATTTATAATACCTTATTCATAAAAAAAGCAAGCGGTGATGTTTTTATTGCCCACTAACTGTACAAGGCATGTTTATAAATTACTTCATTGCTATTTAAAGTTCAAAGTATCTTTTTCCCTTTACTGAGACGAGAAAATGGGATAAGTTTCACACATATTTTTAATATCGCAATGTCTGATATAACTTTACATTCAGTGTATAAATTTCATTCGAATGATTCATTTAATGACCAATGAAAATACGCCACCCCAGATTTCGTTCTTTTGTATACATGACTCTGACGCAATAGCAAAAATTATTTGTAATTTAGTTTCAATTATCATCGACAGTTTGGATTTTAAGTTTTCTACAATTTGTATTTAGCATGCCTCCGTAAGTGGCACTGTACAGAACATTATGACATTTAAGATTTTAAGTTAATCGTCATTAAACGCGTTTCTTTCGCAGAATTTGAAATTTGTTTCACTTTAAAACAGGAAAATAAGAACATGAATTAAAGTTGTCTGCTTGGATATGTTTAGAATATATTTGCTTTTTTTCCCTTTTTATTTTTCGTTGCTTGTATTAATCGAGGTTTATTTTTAATTTTCTATTCTTGAAGATTTTGCTTGATATCAATAGTTGTGACAGGTTAATTTGAAATACTTTTCGAAATCAAGATCCGATAGTTTCCACCACTCAAGAAATTCATATATAGAATGTCGATCATAACATATAACGTAACGCCTTTAAGAAACCTTTCATATGCATAAAAATACTTTTTAATTTTGTTTGCACTAGCAATGGTCATTACCTAACGGATAACAGGAAAAATCTATATTTAATGCCGTTATATAAATGACCCTAGTTGATTAAAAGTCCATAATATAGTCACTTATAAAGTGAAGTTCCTTGTTTTTTAAGTAAAATGTTTTCTAAAATTATAGTTCATCCTCCTCATTAAGGATAAATATTTTCTCGCTTTCTTAAGATATCGAATCAGAAAATCGTCCCAAATACAGAGTTATTAATCAACATTAAATCCTGCGAAAAAAAGTCTAATCCTTTTTATTTTGATCATATTTACTCCAGTTGCTTATTTGTTCATGTATGATCATTTATTGTACTTTTTTTTCCGTTTGGTTGTTTGGGTTTTGTTTATGTAGTTCATCTCTTCCCCTTGAAATTCTTTATTTCTTCTGTAAGCCTTGTGTTTTATTTGTTGGCATACAAGGAGCGTCTTTTCAAGTCTCCCCCCAGGAAAAATCACACTCCGTACTAAATCCTTATTGTTTTTAAGATTTTTTTTTTCAGTGGGACACATTTGACAAAGTATTCTGTCGACAAAATGAAGGCTCCGACTTATAATAGCTATAAAATTCATTCTCTAAATATTTGCTACAAAAATCAGAGAAAAGAGTGATCACTGAAACAAAATGAGGGAATGATACTGAGTTAAATGGCGTGACGCAAGTCAAACGACATGACGTGCAAGGATGTCGGATGTGGCTGTGTATGTCATATGACATGCTTGTGCGTTGTCTTATAATGTGCTAAGACGCTTCGTTCCCTTCTTCCTGAAAGATGTTCAATACATACCAAAATTAAATTGTCACGGCTCATTTGACGCGTATTAATTGAGCGTAAATTGATTCAATTTCTTATTTAAATGCTCTCGAGCTGCTACACTAATGCCAATTCAGATTAATTGCTTCCAAGCCTATAACAATCCACTTACGATAATTTTTATTTCTAATCCATCTACTTTAGTCAATGTCTTAAATGATTATAAACGCAATCATTATTAATTTGGTTGAAATCTAGAAGTTGGTACACACTCTTAAAATGGCGCCAAGTCGCCAAAGCTAATACAGGCAATACCTTTATATAGCTTTGGCGACTTCGCTCCAATGATATGCAACGGTCAACGTCTTGCTTTGGTAGCGTTTTAAGAGTGTGTACCAACTTCTAGATTTCAACCATTAATTTTTCTACTTTTTAGTTGTTACAGATTCAACAAGCACCATGACGGTCTCTCATAAAGAAAAGAAAGGGTATCTTATGGATGAACCAAAGGAGTTTACCGACATTATTGGAGGTCATGGGCGTTTCCAATTGGCTATATTCATATTCTGCTTCTTCTGTTCTGCACCACATTGCTTTCACAATCTCATCATGACTTTTTTTGCACCTAACGTTGACCATTGGTGCGCACGGCCTCCAGAAGTAAGTTGCTCAAAGAATATCTTCGTTAAAAATTCTGTCTTTACCTTTGTGTAGTATAGAAAATTATCCAACGAAATACGATTGATGAAACATTTTTTTGCTGAAGTAACTTTTATTACAGCTTTTAGATTTTAATGCGGTATCTTTTTGTAAAAATTGAGTGAGGAACTTTAGATTTTTAAAATCTTATTTCTTTAAGAAAATGCTCTAGATTATCAATGACTTAAAATCTTTCTTGAGTGAAACCTTTTGCGAATTAGCTACATCTCAAAGTTTTCAGTGATGATAATATCAAAAAATCAGAGGTTATTCCAGACAAGGAGAAAAAAATTTGAAAGATCTAGAGCTTAAAGAGCTGAATAATTATCTCGTGCAATTTTTTTACGAAGCTGAAATGCAGTGTAAAGAAACAATCCCTCCAGCTCTACAAAAATGGTAATTCACTAATAAACTTTAGTCTAAATATCAAAATCATAGCTTTACTCGTACACACAAAAACGTTTAGCGTCATTCTTGCTGATTTGCTTCAATTTAGTGCGTAGATAAATTTCAAAATGCGTTAGAAATAAAGAGGGATCCATTTATTTCAATTGAGCCGATCATTCTATAGCTCCAGACGTCATTAATTTAATTATCTGTTGATGGAGATGATTCCATAAGGATGCGAAAAGTGAAGCATTATTGAGGAAGGAGTTGTATGAAATTTAATATCTTCATGGCTCGAATTTTTTAGCATGGGACATTAATTGAAGATATTTATGTCTTCCCTCCATCTAATGTCCAAACGATTCCCCCTCTATGAATAATATCTTTTGGCTTCTGTTTTTTGAGAAGGCGGGAATTTAGTTGCCCAATAAAGTCATTTTATTTATAGAAATTAAATAAAGAAAATCGGTTGTACAGATTCAATTTTATTTGTATTTTGACAATTATTATCTATCGACGTATTGCGTATATTTGCTTTTTCTGTTTATCCAATTTTACCACAACTTTTCTCAATTTTAATCTTTGTGCAAGTCAGATTCGAAGAATTTTGAAGTAGTAAAAAGAATGCTTGAATGTGATGTTCTGACAGTAATTTATCATAATGTTACCATGTAAACGAAACGAAATATTTAATATTTTATATAAACAGAATAAACAAAACTAATTAAAATAAGCTTAAGCATATTGGGTCACCCGGAAAGTTCTAAGGTCTTTCAAAAGAAGCGCGATCTATTTTTTTTTTTTTGCTTCTGCCGATCAAGAATTACCTTCATTGTAGCAGATGTGTAAATTTGGTCTTGTATAATTTTATAGCACTGTATAATTCTAGCTTGTGTTGTAGCATAATTTTTGTTTCAAGGCAGTGCTAAGAATGGCGATACAAAAAAATTCACTTTCGTCATATTATGCTGTTTTATTTTTAAAAAGGAAAAAATGCAAGTCAGACTGCTTGTAAAATTTGTGCTGTATATGGGAGAAGTGCAGGTTCTGATGATTCATTCGGAGGAGGTTTGAGGAGTTTAAGCGCAAAAATTTCACCCTCGAAGAATATGCCCGCTTGGAAGAACATCCTCGAATATTATGCCCGTTTGAAAGAACATCCTCTGGTAACGAAAACCTATTAAAAGAAGCTATCTCTGAAAATCCACGTTAGACATTTCAAGAACCATCATATAGCTTAAATATTAAAAAAAAAATCGACGGGAAGCTGTCTCTGCGAAACGGCCGTTGGGATTGAGGGGCGTAGACTTAGTTACCTTATTCAACTGTGACTTTCTGTGATTAAAGTTGCTGAATGTGACTATTAACCCCATAGTGACTATTAGTCTAGTGTGACTATATGACTCTTCGTGATTTTCACCAACTTTGCAGCTCGATTGTGACTAAGCTGTAAATTCAAATTCTAAAATTCCTTTTGCAGTCTTCAATATCAACCTTTCTCTGTTAAATGAAACTGAAACCAACTCTGTTATCTGGTTGCGGATCTCTAAGCGTTTAAAAATACCACGAAAAGCGTCATAATTTTTTCCTTTCCCGACACACCATTAGACCACTATGGAGAGATGCAAGTCTTCGTCAATATACAATGATCATTTGAAGAAAATTGGGTATATAAGCCGCTACGATGTATGGGTATCCCATTCTTTAACTAGCAGAATATGCTTGCTCAAATTTCGGCATATTATTCTTTGCTGAAACAAAATGAAGAACCTCCTTTATCGAAACGGCTCATTATTGAAGATGACAAGTGGATACTATACAATAAGTTTGCTAAAAAAGAAAGTGGGGCTAGTCAAAGTGGGCTTTAACTCTTCAATTTCATCAGCAGACAATCCCGTGAACCTAGCAATGGCAGTAGTGTCCACACTTTGAGCGAGAATTGCCTTTGCCACTTCAATCTTTCCTTAAGCCATTTCTCCCTCTTTAGCATCAAGTTTTTCAGCTAGAATACCTTCTTTCTGTAGATTCATCCTGTATTCATACACTGCTAACTTTTTTTTTCCAATGAAACTTGTCTAATTCATCGTATGCTAGCTTTATTATCGGAGCTCCCTTTGTTACTTTCTTTAAATCATCTGTTGTTTCTTCTGCATACTTGTAGAAAAAACACCAGCGCTCTACTATGTTTGTTAATTGTTCTACTTTATTTTTAGGAAACTTAGATAGCTCAATGAATACGAACTGAAAATCCTTTAAGTCATGCTCATCAGTTTGATCGTCTCTTATGGTATGGCTAGAAATATACAGTAGAGTCTCCCTACAACGAAGTCTCCCTACAGCAAATTTCTCCCTATAACGAAATTTTTAATGGGAATGTTAAATAACATTCAAAATATTCTCCATATAACGAAGTAGTTGCCTCCCTATAACGAATTTTTTCAGACCTTTTATCTTTTCGATTTTTGTCATTTTTAAAGAAAGTTGCTAATTTCTGTGCAAACAAATCGCTCACACTCATTCCAGCGACAACACATAACATTAGAATGCTATGTGAAGGGTAATGCAGTTGTGGAGACCTGGGTTTCTACAGAGAGAGCAACATTTCTACGGGTCAAGATTCCAAGAATCGGGGTGGAGTGGGGGGTGGAAACAGCAAATGGATGTGACAATACGCTTTTTATGTTTATCCGTACTAGTACATATTATTCTCTAAATTGGTGAATTGTCTTCCCTTTAAAGCATTTTATTTATACAATAAAAATTAGTATAATTTTAACAAATTTATAATAAATATTGCTTATGTTTTAATTGGAAGTCATAATTAAATATTTTTGAACTTATCGCACATACTAAAAGGATTGCAACATGGACTTAAATAACTGCAAAAATCTCTAGTCTCCATATAACGAAATTTTCTCTGTAGCGAATTTTTCAACTGGAACCAAGCGATTTCGTTATAGGGAGATTCACTGTAATTCGACTTATCAGGAAATAAAGTATAGTTTGAAATTGCAATAAAGACCTTCTGCAAATTAGCGTATTTATCAGATTGCCTCGAATAAACTTTAGCAGCATATAACTGTGCAATTTTTTCAAAACCTTTATCGCGAGCAAGCTGCATTTCGACCACAAATTTATTTACAACAGAATCCTGACAGAGAACATCAACGATACTTTGTCTTTCATAAGTAGTTTCAGGGTTCAAAGCGGTGTTGATGAGTTCTATTTCTTGTATAACGTTAACTTCAGTGCATCCTAAAATATCGCTCAAAAATGAATGAGAATCTTCTTGCTTTTCTCAGTACCAAAGATGTTTTTGAATGTTAGGTCTAGTTTTGGATCTAAAAATTTAGAAAAAGCTATAAAAAATTCACTCAAAAAATATTATCAGTATACATACAAACATTAAGTTTTTGTAGTGAAAACAACTCTTTCAACATTAATACATATTATATAGCCCTCCTTCCTGATCCATTCTCCACTTTAGGTGGTTTTGCTCAGCTCAAAAATAACTCATTTTTTGGCTACCCCCACTATATTTATACTGTATAATATATTCTTTTGTATATTATATAGTATAATATATTTATACTATATAATATATTGTTATATATGTATATATTATATAGTATAATTAGAAGAGGCGACGAAAACAAGATTTAGAGTTTGAGGAGCCTCCGGTTCAAGGTGGAGAATGGATCAGGAAAGAGGGCTCAGGGTCGATAAGATTAATCATTTGAAGATTACACAAGCTACACTACTTGCAAACACCGAATGAAGTAGAAGGAATAGCAACAAGAATACCAGAGCTCAACACTATAACTGGTGGTCTAAAGGAAGGAGAGCTCTTGTACATGCATTCAATTGGCAAGACTTCAATAGATGCAAAATAGTAATAGATGTTTATTGCTTAACTGAAATTTTATTTTATTCCAAACGGCTTCCCCACTTTAGTTCAGTTAACCAGCGTTGTACTGTAATATGAAATTATTGTAAAACTGACTTTATTAGAAATATCGATAAATGGATTGCTTTGATCTTTGCAGGTTATCGCAGCGAACATATCAGTAGAGGAATGGAAAAATTATACCATACCTATTGTGAAAGGTAGAACAGGACTTTACGAGTCTAGTCAATGTACCATGTATCCCAGTACAGTTCGAAACGGTTCTTTATATTCCGATATCAGCAAGGAACCCATAAAATGTAGCTCGTGGGAGTATGATAATTCGTTCTACAAAGACACTATGGTAGATCAGGTAAGTTTGCCCGAAGAATATTTTATTCTACAAAAACTATTTTACTAAAATCTGTTATTTGAAATTTAATCTGAATTGCTTTGAATATTTTCGAAAAATTTTAAAAATGTATGCAACTTTGTAAAATATATTTAACCCCTTCACGGTCGCGCCCGTCATATTGACGTGCATCGAATTATCGCATTTTTAGGCTTATAAACTAAAATTTAATCATTAATTTTATTTATAATTTGACACAAAAATTATGTAGAATCCATAAGCATCTCAAGTATTCTATGCCTTCTTAGATGAGTGAAAACGACAGACCCTTTCCAAAACAGGAGGGGTCATCTTATTAGAAAGAAAAAAAATGCGACTCTTACTCCTTGACATACGATTTTATTTAGCCTCCTAATTAGACGCCTTCACCCATTTGGGATATTTTTTATTATTTCAATCTATTTAAGATGGTAAAGGATACTTGAGACATTTAAGCGCGTCCAGGTAATTTTTGTATTTAAAACTAATTGTTACGGTAACTTAAATATGGATTTTAATAGCAAAAATTCTGTAGTTCGATGCGCGAGTCGGAGACGTCATTGTATGTTAAGGGGTTAAGTAATATAAATGTGTCTGAATTTGTAAGACATTTCAATTTATCTCTGAACGTAGACAAATTAGATTAATTTTCAGAAGAGAAAATTAAAATGGGTAAAGAAATTATCACTCGTTTTTATTCCAAATGAAACCTTCAACGAGACGCAGATGGCAGTTGTACAAATTGCTCATATACATGCTTCGAGAATTGAAATTTTTTTAGGTTGAAATTCATTGCATATCAAATATTTTGCAGCAATTTGCCATATCCACATAAATTAAAATCGAACGTCTTTATATTTTGTCTAAAAATTATTATTAAGAAACCTATTAAATATTAAGGAATGAACATTGTTTAAAAACTGAACTAGCATTCATAACAGCGCTTTATTTTTTGAACCAATAACGTTGGAAAACAAAAGGACAATTTTTTTATTTGAAAAATACATTGGCCAACATTCCAGAATACCTTCAAAGGGATGCACATATATCTAGACTAAAATACAGAAGAAAATGAAATATAACGTGGACTTAAATCCACATGATATGCACATTTTATTCTTATTTCAGTCATCAATAATCCAAACCAATTTTTATATCCAAAATAATAGAATTTTTTTGTCATGTAAAATAGTTTATTACGATAAAGATTTCTGCTCAAAACTGTTATCAGGATTTGCGAAAGAAATGAAACGCTTTCGCCGGAAATTTTAAAACTGGCACTGTAATTAAAGTTTTCTTTATATGACAACTCCTAAGTGATGCACAATATGGCATTTTTTAATCCATAAGAACAGTTGGATTCAACTTTACAATTAACTTTTTGTTTAAGCCTGTGAGTAGCTTAAACAGTTTTTATTAATGACAAAGAAAACTCGTTTTCGTTGCACACCATTTTAATTTCTGAAGCGCTGTTAAAGTACAAATATTATTAATATTCCCTTTTAGGATACTCCATAATCAATTATCAATAATAATTCGTTGACTGACGGTTTAAATTATTAATGCTCCAAACTAGTCCTAAATATTTTGGCTTTTAAGTCTGCGATTTTTCTTGCCTACATGAGCCATTAGTGTTAATTTCAAAACAAATTTGCACGTTAAAGTATGGATAACATTGTACACTAATCACCTGTGTTCCACGCCATTCAATTGACTGTTCAAACGCCAGCGTAAGCGTTTAAAGCATGGTGATATTTTGCCTTTCCACAATGTATATTGACCCTCCTCCCAACAAAAACGCATGAACATCGATGTTTACGAATAAAATCAATTCTTCTCAAATTTGGTTACATTTTACACTAATAACTGATTTTTTTTAACATTTCAGACTGTTTTCCATTTTTGACATTGTTATCGAATATTATAAAAGTTATATAAATGTAAACAATTGCAAATTAACTCTAAGAAATTGAAGCGTCTTGAACCATCCTTTTTAGATATTTCACGCACTGATAAAAGTGCTTACAATAGTAGTGAATTAGTCTGTATTAAATTGCTGTTCGGAATTCAAAAGCTTGAATACGAATTGCAGAGTTTACAAGCATTACATAAGCATTTCACACAGTCGATGTGGAATACGTCTTTGTTGGCTGTCAATCTTCTATTTCCTCTACACCTTAACTCTTTTAGGCTCTTTTGCCGATTCCCAAACGCCACACAGCGGTCGAATCTTCAGAATATATTCTAAACCTCCTCTGACTGAACACTGCGAAGTGTTTCCCCTTTAAGCCATCCTATAGTATTGAAGTGTGTTGAATTTTATCTTTATTTGACAGGAAAAGACATGAATATAATGTTTTGTTGGATCCTAGGGCATTCGGGAATTGTAGGGAATGAGATGGTTGGTTTTAGCTGCTAGGAGACCTGCATTGGTAGTTGAAAACTTTGTCTTCCTATATGACGCTTTGCAAGCCGCTAAAAATCAATTGACAAAAAAAATAGCAGAGTTTGGAACGAACAAAATCGTAATAAATTGCATGATATCCATCCGATAGTGAAACCTTTAAAAGATTTTGCTTTAAACCGAAAGCAATGAGTTCATGCTGAATCGCCTCAGAATCGGACACACTCGTCCGACGCATAAATTTTCACTTATGTCTGAACCACCGTCCACATGCATGCGATGTCGGTGTAGCTTACCAATTAAACATATTCTTCTTTATAAAATACAGCCTTCAATCAAAGGTTTTGGAAACCTCGCTATTAGGAAAGACGTCATTTTGACAAGGCTAAGTGTAGGACATACATTTTTAACTCATCGTCACCTTTTACACTCTGATCCAACCCCCTATATGTAACGGGTGCAACTGCATTTTAAGTGTTGAGCATATTTTATGTCGATGTAAAAACTTTGAGAATAAAAGACAAGCTCACTTTGGAGCACATATTATTGATTTAATTGACATCTTGGGGACCAATCCTTGCGTCAATGTTTTTACTTTTTTAAAGGAAGTACATTTTTTAAAATTCATTTAGTTCTCTCAATTACAACATTTTAAAATTTTTGTGATTTGAAAACAACGAACGTTTGGCGCAGTATGGCCAAATTGGCCCTTATGCCAATAAAACCAAACCAACCAACCAACCAACCAACCAACCAACCAACCAAATAAACATATTCTTGTGCATTGTCCGAATTTTCACATAGACGGAACCGTTTCGGTAGAAACATTAATTTAAAAGACTTGGGAGAAAACCCCCATCCCAATTTATTCCTCTTGTTACTTGATATTTGGTATTGATAAGCTCATTTGAGCTTTCTCCGTTGTTTTTCTTTTTGTTTGTGTTTGGGTCTTTTGGATAAATTAGATTATGGCACAGCATGGCCAAAAATGGCTTCTGTGCCATAAAAATCAATCCAACCCACTGATTGAATATTGTTTGGCAAATTCTAAATTAATTTCTTACAATGTATTACTAGCTGAAAGCGAACGTAATTGCTTCTGTAATTCTGAAATTTGCATAAATTTTATGCAATACAATCTTTTTTGATAAGTTTTTTTTTTACAGACAAATCTTAAGTTTCCGGATTGACTCTTACGAAATATCTTATAATTCCAAATTTCCTCTGAAAAGATCTTCAAAGCTTACAGTATAACAGACATAATAGAGAAAGTAAAACACGAAGATAACAGGGAGAAAGTGACGTCGAAATTTGTAATACCAGTCGCAAGATGCAGAGGCTTCGGAGATCTGATAAAGTGACAAAGGGTGATTTAGTTATGAAAAGAAATTGATCACAGTGGTTTAAATGTCTTGGGCTTTTAGTTGTAAAAGCAGGCTCGGTCATTTTTGTTTTGGTCGTGTGCAGAATGCTACTTTATTGACGACTTAGACAGTAATTTGCCTGAATAGATCAAGTTTCTTGTATTTCTTTCTCAAATGTGCCCAGGCTGCTTAAATGAATGCCATTCATTATCTGAATATCCCATTAACTGTTACCAGGATATTTGCTTGTAGAGGACAATGATTAACCCACCAACTACGGACGATATTTCATTTTTCCTATATAAAATTGCGGACTACTTTAAATCTCTACTCCCACCGGGGGGAGCACCACGAGTCCGTAGATGAGAAACCGCCTGATATTCCCTGGTGGGCATAGTAATTGTGTGGGGGGTTGAATTACCTCCACTTCAATGACGGGACGTACCTCGTTCGAGAGGGGTTGGGCCGTGGCCGGTTATGGCTGTTAGGGCTCCGACCTCAAGGAGGGATAGCTCGCCTTTTGCTTGTGCTTATACAAAATGGCAGAATAGCGTCGCCTATCTAAACCAATGGAATGATTGAGATGGAATTTCTACGTTTCCCAAGTCAAGGGGTTTAACAGTTGCATAGTTTTCAAATTCTTTTATGATCTGAAAATAACGAACGTTTTGCGCAGTATGGCCAAATTGGCCTTGTGCCATTACACAAAACCAAATCAATCAATCAATCAACCAACCAAGTCAAGGGAAGGGGCACTATTTGCGCATAAAGGAAGATAATTTGTGGGATTCTGTTCAATTAAACAAAATGCCCACGGAAGAGTTACCTTTAAGGAGTAAGTAGTTCGCGTTTATGTCTAGGGGATTTAAGGGTTTTTATTACATTAAATTTTGAACAAAATATTACATAAAATAAATGAGTAGACTTCAAGTTAAATACAAAAACATTTATTTAAATACTATAGGGAGAATTTACAGGGGGAAAGGTATATACACAAAGTTTATGAGAGTGTTGAGAATTTACATGAAGTCATGTTTACTTGATGAGCCAGACTAATGAGGGATAGATGTTACGGGTATTAGAGATTTATAGATTAGAGAGCCATAAGGAAAGTTATTTACAACCTGGAGATCGGGCGGCTTAACTGCGGCAAGACTGATCTGATTTATAACAGGAAGTGAGAGAGGTATTACCATTTCGGCTGCCTGCGGTGTGCTGCTCTGCTCTCAACGTGCAGTCTGGTTTTGTTAGGAAAAAAGAGGGCGCTGCTCGTAGCTCGTACAGAGCAGAGCTGTGGCTCCATCTATCGCCAAACAAATTTATCTAGCTCTTGCATTCTTCTTTATACAGTGATTAAATTATTCTTCACGGGTAATATCCTACATTTATTATCAATCAAGGGACTTTAATATGCTTAGTAAACATTTCTCTGGTATACTAGTGGAATTTCAAGATATACTCTGCTATAAGTCTGTTATTATAATACTGTATTGATTATCAACAAATAAGAAAATATTTTCGATGACAGTTCGATCGATTTTCTTGAGGAAATCACATACTTAAAATTTTATTGAAGTTTTATTTAAGTTTACTTGGAGAAAGCCTGGTATGAATCTTCATAAAATCTCCTGAAAGAAGTTACTAAGCATTAAAAACTGTAATTTTATTTTAGATAAAAGCATTGCATTATACATGTTAAAATGGTACACGTAATGCCGCTGATTTCAAGTCGGTATACTTACGATCTCGAAAATTCAAGATGTTTAAGTTTTTACAGCGAGAAAGTTGAATTTACAATATTAATAATAACTACAATATATTAAAGTTATTTACTACCTTCAGTTTCCGAAAGCAAATCTAATTGGAATCAAATAAGAATTAGTCATAGAACATTTCTTATTATAAATTTTAGGCAATCGTATTCGATCTCCTTAAATTTTCCTGTCTGCTTGATTTTGAATTTTTCATATTGGGTGTACCGCTTAATATTGCGGATTTTCTCCCAGCGGTGGCGAGACACTAGCTTGGCGTAGATGCGCAGTGTTACGCATGCCATGCGATTGTAGTAAGAAAACGCTTCACAAACGCAGACTTCAAATGTTCTAAAGGTGTGTGCACAGGAGTGATATTCGTACGCAAAACCATGGCGACATTTGGGTAAAAAACGAGCAAGTTCGGGAAGTGTTGCTTCATTGTGAAGAAAAGTGCATCTGAAAGTTACCGCATACTGCGAGATGCGTATGGAGAGCATGCACTATCGCAAGACACGTGTGAATGCTGGTTTAAGCGGTCAGGGCCGGCCCAAACAAAAGCGGGGCCTGGTGCAAAGTTGATTTCCGGGGCCTTCAAACTAATTTCGTAAAATAAAATAATTTATTGCATTTTTCTATTTATTACACCGCACAAATTGGCATATTGAGGACTTAAAGAATACGTGAAAATGATAACTTATTAAATTATGTGATTTATGAAAGATTTTGAAAAATTTCAAATTCAATAAATAAATCAATGCAATTCATTTTGTCTTGCAAAGTCGAATTTAAATCCCTACTTTTTCAGACAGTTAGTGAATATCATTCTAATTACATAAAAATTCCTATGATGTCCCATATTCGCGATAAATTTCCAATCTCTCCCTAAGAGAAAAAGTGTCACTATAGATTATGACTAGAAAATATTGAATTTGAACATATTCTTTGACAGATGAAATAGGTGATCAATTTCTTAAAATAAAAACTGTTCATTTTTTGCTCACCTAGTTCTTTATTTTTAATCCAGGTGTTACTTTTAACCAACTCTTCCACTATTTACTTTGCAATTATTAAAAGAATATCCCGATGCACGATACTTCTCAAAAAATTAAATGTGAATTTGTGTACGGATATCTATATTAGAATTTTGAAATATCTGGCTCGCAATATTTACTTCATTTAGTATGTAATACCAAATAAAGTTAATAAAAATTCAAATGAAGTTTATTTCTAATTAATTGGATTTATCATTTTTTGCATGTCAATAATATATTCATAAAGAAAATTCGACGCTATAGAAAATTGTGGTACTTGAATGTGATCTCACAAATTTCACACTTTTGAAGCGACATTCCTACGACGTTTCTGACAGTGCCTTTGGAGTAAGATATACGAGAGGCTTTTTAGTATAACCCAGCACATTACAGAACTTGCAAAAATATTATATGTACTTTCGTAAGTCACAAAAGATTAATATACAGAGAAGAAGGTTTTGAAATATCTCTAAGAACAAAATTCAAATTAAGACTTCTGCAGAGTATGTACTATGGTTTGGAATTCTTTGCAAGAAAAGGGCTTTTGCAAACTTTTATGTAAAACCTCTCATAGTATATCCGTTACAGTTAGAAATATCATAATTTGTTTGGTTGAAATCCAGACACGTCAGGGGTGGTGCAAAGTATAGTATAAAATTCTAAAATCTACCTGCCAAAGACCCCCTTTCATAACACTAGCAGAGTTTGTGGAAGTGGAAACAAAATTTAAGACGTCATAATACAAAGAATATACAATTTTTTATTAATATTTGATAATTCAATATTATAGTAATGAAAAACAGAATTGAAAGAACTTTTAATTTTAAATTTGAACTGGTGCAAGTCTACTTTTTTCATTAACAATGGATATAAACAATGAATTTCCTTTCATTGGCGGAATGATGGCTTTTGTGAAAACGCTCTCTATTACAACCAAATTTTATCTCTCGCCGGATTCACTGCAGATCCAGACATTTTGAAGATTCGGACATTAGTCCGGACGTGAGCTTGAAATCTGGAGGTATGGTAATCCTAGTTGTAGTACCACTGTCTGTACATTTCTCATGACTTTCAGAGTCAACTACATTAACAAATCTAAAAATGACAGAAAATTGCTCTTGATGTCTCTGGAGTGCTATCTAATAAAATTGTGTAATATTTAGCTTTTTTATTTAAATATATTATTTACTTTCTAACTTTTTTATACAAAGCAGAAATCGGTTCGTCTTATATTCTATGATATAAATAGGAAAGCGATGCAGATTTCACACGACGATCCACATATCGTTTCATTATTGGGTGAAATCTTGCAAGTAATTCTATGAGATCTAAGAAATTACTGTTATGTTGTTTATATAAAGCATCGCTACTTCCCTTGAATGCCACATTATGCTCTGATAAATATAAAATTGAAGCCAGTATTCGTTCATAAACACACTTTACACAGTGTGTTTCGGTTTTAGTTATTTCTTTCATGTTCTGTCATAGTGTTTCCCAGTTTGAAATTCTTTTTAAATTGTAACAATTTATATATAGCTTGTAAATTATCTTTCATGTCTTTGTAATGGCGAAAATGAATGAAACTCAATCATTAAGTAAAGTCAAACACAAAGAAGTGGTATTTGAGAGTGGCACAGGAGAGTAACCATCCATCTTGATGTTACTCATTCTTTAATTTACTTAATTTTCTTCTCTAAATAATTTCAGAAAAACTTCTGAATCAATCGGAAACAGTACATTTTCACACCATTTTGCATGATAGGCGTTCTAAACTTATCAGTTATAATTTTAGGCCAATTACTAGGATCATTGACATCGAAATTTCGTTTTCAACTCTTTGTTGATCCTGTTACAGCTGCGATCCTTTGACTAATTCATCTTGTTCGATATTCGCCGATGACAAAAAAACTATCGTTTATAGGTTTCCCTTCAGTTTTCTTATAATGGCTTTCCACTTCAGTAAGACGAAAGCTGTCTTTATGATGATTAGGATTGTTTTCGCGGATGTTATACGGCGTAAATTGATTTTCGCGATTTTGATTTTTCAATAACTGTTAATTATATGTTTCGTCAGTTTGTTGGACTTTTTATGTTTAAAAAAATTTTGCAAGGGAGTTGCTCCCGTTTTAAGAAATTATCTTTCTTTTTCTATCTTTTTCTTAAATTTATCAGGTGCACTCATTTATTTTCTTCTGGCATCTGTCTCTAATCATATTCCGAAATTGCCCAAAAATAATATAAAAAATTAAAACCAATTTTTAGTAGTATGATTACAACAAACAGCAATGAAATATATTTTGTAATTTTCAGTAATATATTATATAAAATATTTGTCTTCCCTTTAAATACGAATATTTTATTTTCCCAGCAAACGTACGATGTGCTATCATCCGTTACAACGCAAGCATAATGAAACACATTGTTTTTGCTTTTCTTACTCTGTTTTAAATATGGAAGTGAGATTAAGCCCCAACCTTGCCTTTGATTGGTCGACGTGAAGTGCGCCCATATCGCGTGCTTGTATTCAAATGTATGTATATTCGGGTTAAAATAAAAAATAAGAAGGCATTTTTAATTTGCAAAATAAGTCAGCTGCGCGGGGCCTTTAGAAAACGCGGGGCCTAGTGCGGTCGCACCGTTCGCACCGCCCTCCGGCCGGCCCTGTAAACGGTTTAGGAAACGGCTACGGAAAGAAGACAATGCTGTGTATTTGGTGGGATTAAGAGAGTGTGGCGCATCACCCAGTAGAACAGCCAATACCAACAACAAATCGTCAATTTGAACCACACACTGATCATCAAACGACCACAATGGGCCAGTCTACACGACAAGGTGATTTTGCTTCATGACAACGCATCATCACATACGTCCAACCAGTGAATAAACATGTTAAAAGATCTTGCCTGGGAAGCATTACCCCTGTATTCAACAGACCTTGTGCTGTCCGAATTTTACTTGTTCTGGTCGATGGCACACACACTGTCTGAACAGCAATTCCGAACGTACGACGATGTGGCCAGACGGAGCACTCACTGATTTGCCTCCAAAGAAGGAAAGTTCCTCTGGAACGCTATCCACACCTTACCAGAAGGATGGGGAAAATTTGTTTTAGATAAATTGGATAAAGCATTGCTATTGTCGCATTTGCGCACATATTGCAATACGGAGTGACTTTTCATCTATAGCTCTTTCATTTAAAATGACAAGTTAAGATCATCTCACTAATTTTGAAAGTTTAGAGAGAAAGATTGAGTTCTGTTGATGAGAAAATAAAATTAAGCTTGTTTATATTCGGTTGATTATGTCGATCAAATATCTACTTTTCCAACTCGTATCCAGTTTTGGGCATAAAAGTTCCAAGACCCCACTTTGGTTCAGAAATTTTTCCGAGATCCCACGTATACATTGGTGTAGGAAAACAGGATAAGTAAATGGTACATTCCTTATGGGTAAAATTATTTTAAAAAAAATTTACTACATTTTTTTGATCAATTTTAGAGAATTTTCTTAATCAAAATAGTGTTTTAAATACTTTTCGATAATTTATATTGAAAACTCGGATAAAAGGCGCATCGTGGCCCAAATTTTACGAAAGTATGGCACGATATTCCTCGTCACGGTTGGAATCCATGGTTTGATAAGCTCTTATCCAACTAATGTGAATTTATGTGGAAAAAACCCTTTTCAATCAAAACGTTAAGTCTACTTTAAATCGAAGGTATCAACTTGCTTCTCTGGAATACATTTTATGATTCATATTGGATTATAACAAATTATAACTTCTTCACAAAATGGTTAAATTAAATGTTTATTCTTATTAAATGCATTTTAGTAATATTTTCTTAACTATGACAGCATAAAAATGCATATGAAAATGAACTTTTTTTTCAGTGGGATCTAGTATGTGATCGCGAATGGCTGATCTCCATATCCAAAACAGTTTATATGGTTGCTTTCCTCTTCGCTGCAACATTATGTGGTCAAATGTCAGACAGGTTTGTATATTCTTTCTTTGCTTTTTATCACCATTCGGGAGATACTTTTTAAATTATGTTTTTATTTTGAAAACACAATTTAATAAGTATCGCTACTAATAAGAACTATTACTACTAAATACATTTAGAAAATGGTGTTATTACAGTAATGGGAAAAACTTTTCGGAAATTTAAATGAACTCGTTCGCTACCAATTGTCACATGCATGTAACACAGCCGTTTCTTACAAGAGCCCGACGTCACATATATGCGACAGACGTAAAATCTATTCCAATTGATGTCACAAACATCATGGGTTGTGTTGGACGTCTTCCCCAGGAGACCCTGGTAGCGAAAGAGTTAATTAAGTCGGAAGTTCTTTATGGTGTGCTTTAAAGAGTTTTGGGATAGGGCATTTTGACTAATTACTTTACATATTCGTTTCATTTAATAAAACATTCGGATGTTTTATTAAATGTAGATCGCATTACAATTACATCGGATTTGTTGAAGTCGATGAAACATCAAGTTATTTTACAGTGCAAGCAAGCAGAAAGTAAGCTTACGATTTGATTTATGAGATTTAAACTAATTTAAAAGTGTTTTAAATATCAAAAAATATTACAGGATATGAGATCAGAAAAGGAGCTCGTATAACATTGCGTTTTTATGAAAATTAAATGCATTTATCGCATTTTAAATGCAAAATTAAAGTTGGTCAATTTTAGTTTATAGTTCGTCGGTCGATGTCGAATTCGTCTTTTGTATACTTGCTCAACTTCTTTTGTATACTTGCTCATCTTCTTTTGTATACTTGCCCATCTTCTTTTGTATACTTGCCCATCTTCTTTTACTGGTGCTTGCTAAAATGCGTCAGTTTATCAACCGGAGCATTTGAGTTCATCCAAATATCAGTAAAGTTTAAATGGAAATCCTGAGCGTCTTGGTGACAGTTCTGTAAGGAATATTTGCTAACATTTTATAGCCAAAAATTTGGTTTGTTGTTTGGACGATTAACAAATACTATTGTATTGCAAAAGCGTACAAAGCAAATGAATGACATACTAATGGGAAGCTTTGATGTATTTTTTATCTCGTGAATAAAATGAAAAGCACAAAATGTATGAAAGTATATTTTATCGCCAATTTGTTCAGAACTCAAACTTATCAACGAAATACAATATACGAGATGCATTATAGTATTAAGAATTAAATGGTTCTGACTGAAACTTTATATCTTACGCCTGCTTTCGTTTTTATTTCAGGTTCGGCCGTCGCAAAACCATGATTACTTGCCTAATCGTGTTCTTGATAGCTGCCATGCTTACTCTCCTATCTGTGAATTTCATCATGTTCCTGGTATTCAGATTTTTCGTGGCTCTGGGTCTCACATCTGTGTATACCATTTCATACGTAGTCCGTAAGTTTACTATATTCATTTAGAAAAAAAGGCATTGGGTATTGTAAATAGGAAATTTCATTGCCGATCTTTTACGTACCATACGGGTGTCAAACAGTTTCGGTTTGTGCTTATTTTCTGTAATGTAAACACTGGAGAAAATTGCTGGAAAATGAAAAAGTTAAGTGATAAATTAATGAAATATATTTTTTTTTGAATAATATGTTCACTACAAAATGCAACTGTTTCGGGAAAATATAAGAATCTTATTTCTGGGACTACTGTTTATAACTTGCTGTCGCCTAAATAATACATTTCCTTTACCCCTTATTAAAGTCAGTTTTGTCAAATTCCACGGTTCATATAAAACACTGCTGAGAGAATAAAATACAGTAAAACCCCCGATTAACCGTTAGTTTCTCTTATCTGTCATCGTCTACAAATATCTAATCCGTCTTTTCTGTACATTACTACTCTTGTATTGAAGTTTATATGGATCATTTTGTGAAATTAAATACAACATGTAGGTATTATTGACTTTTAAAGGATTTCATTGTCGTCCAGTCGGCAGTGAAGCCACGTTACTATACATAAGTATTAAGATATTTCTGTTATCCATTTATTCGGCTTTCGTGATGGTTAATTGAAGTTTTATTGTATTTATTAAATCATGGTTTTAAAATAATATAAGACTAGTTTTGATTAAGTAAAGATTTTGACCTGTTCCTACTGTATTGTCTCAGTTGAAAATAAAATTAGCAATTTTTTCAACGGATATATTTTTTATTTATTGATGCGAAATTACTCAAATCCCTTTAATTATGCACTTAAAATTTAATAATTAATAGAGAAGTGGGAAAATATTGATTCTTCAGACTTACAAGTAAACGAATATGCATGTATTTTAATCACGAAAAATTATTTTAGAATCAATCGTGCTATTATATTAATTATTCACGCGATTTTAATAGAGACTACACACTTAACCCCTTAAGGACAGCATTTTTTGCTATCTAATAAGATGAGCCCTTCTGTTTTGGAGAGGAGCTGTCGTTTTCATTCATCCAAGAAGGCATAGAAAACTTGAGATGCGTATGGATTCTACGTAATTTGTGTCAAATTATAATGCTAATTAATGATTAAATTGTAGTTTAAAGGCCTAAAAATGCGATAATTCGATGCACGTCAATATGACGGGCGCGAGACTCAAGGGGTTAACCTTTCCAGTAGGCGCGAGTATGCAGGATATACTTTTACCGTGCATCGTATTACATATTTATTTCGTGTTTTACAAAAATAAATTCAACTTTTGTTTAATGTAATTGTATTTGTATTGTAATCTGTATTTATTATCTTTATACTAAACAAACATTACATAAGTATAAATTACACTTAAATTTATAAAAGCACGATATAAGTAGGTAATACGATTCACAATATAAGTATCTTCTGCATACGCTCGCCTAGTAGAAGGTTATATTAGATTTTCAATCAGTCATGAGCATTTCCTAATGGGTTGAGAAAATAATAAAATAAAAAAACTATTATAATAATTGAAAGCAAAATAAGAAAGGACACATTCTCCTATTACAAATTAAAATTTTACCCTAAGTTACAAGTATGAGCTTCTCTTTCAAAGCGCTTTGTGCCACAAATTGCTCATAAATGTTCTCGGAACGTGAATTTCAGATTCGTCGGAAATTTCTGAAACTGAGCCTTTGACTTCTCTTTATGTTTAATGGGTTCTCTTTAAGTTAATCTGTTTGTACTTGCCTATTGTTTCCTACAATGCAACATGAGTAACCAAGTCAAACACTTGGCCATTATCAACCCTACAAAAAGTATAGCAACTGCAAGTGCGTCTCGCATCAATAACCGTTATGTGTGATCTTGGTTCACTATGGACCTGAAATTCTCATGAAAACGCGAGAAATAAGGCGAGAGACTATTTGATGCCCACTATCACTTTTCTCAATTTTTTGAAATTTCAAAAATACTCAATTTTTCGCAATCAATAAGGAATATTTCTGAATTTTCTTTCACATCTGGTTGGAATATGCGGTCTCGTGTTTATATCAGAGATTAGAAAAATTCAAAAATATTCGTTACTGGTTGCGAAAAATTGAGTATTTTTTCCTCTTTGAAATTTCAAAAAATTGAGATAGGTGGTATTGCTTGTTAAGCGACGATTTATTCAAACTTTGATTTGTTCCCTCGTATTTGAGTCGTTGCTGCCTTTGAATTGTTGCTGCCAAAGAAATATTGCTATAGAAAAAGGATTGCTATAGGACTTGAGAAAAAAAGTCTCAAAGCCAAAACAAACACAATATCGGCAAATTTCTCTAAGTTTTGAATGAAATTGATGGGCTATTTTAATACATTGTTGACCGGCAATTTTATACAGAGGCTATCTCATGTCACCGGTTATTATTTCGTAATTGAATGTGGAAGTAAAACGAATTAACTCGTGATTGGTAAACAAGGTTTGGGCATAGAAACACGAGTTAACTCGTGACCGGTCCACAATGTGTTAAACGAATAGATACTATGAATAAGGCAAATTTGGTAAGGAGAAATTCTAAGAATAAAACACATTCTCAAAATAGAACATTTACAGTCTTTGTGCAGAATATTATAGCTGAAAGTTAAAAATTTTCGACGACATCCTCAACCCCTTAACATACAATGACATCTCTGACTCGTGCATTGAATTACAGAATTTTCGGTATTTAAACCCGTATATAAGTCAACGAAGCAATTAATTTTAAAAACAAAAAATACCTGGACACTCTTAAATGTCTCGATTATCCTTTATCTTAAATAGATTGAAATAATAAAAAAATATCCCAAATAGGTGGTGCATCTAATTAAAATGTTAAGCATGAAGCTTTGAATCTTTACTAAGCATAAAAATAGTAAGGTGTTGCTGCAACATTTTCTTCAATTACAAAAGATTTGTTAGAAAACTCATTGTAATCATTCGGCAACTATTCCCATTAATTCTTAATTTGTGCAGTATAGATAAGAGATTAATTAATGACATTAATCAATGAATCGCTGCGTTGTGGCTATTAGTGAAAATTCGTAAGAGCTGAATTGATATGGCAATCCGCATGTTGTATTCTTCATTGGAAATCAAGAAGATAGGAGTTCGATTGAGGTCTATAGAAAATCATATGTGACTTTGGAAATGTAATAAAGAGAAGAACAAATATCTTGGAACAACATTCTATTTTCTTTTTTATATCGATTCACGGAGTATTGATAGACTATTTACTTAAACAAGGAAACAAAAGCTTGAAATTCTAATAAAATATTTGATTGAGAATCGGAAAGCATGCCGTGTGGATATTGAGGGAAAGTGAAGAATTGGTTTTATATTTAATTGACTTTGAAATTTTATTTCATTCTAATAATATACTATATTGGCAAATCTCCAGATTGTGAGTGTGGTAGAGATCAAGGAACTGTCTCCCATTATGTTTACGGGTGCCAGATTTATAGGGAAGTTAGACAAAAGTATTTTCCTAAAAGCTTTTTTCAACTTGGTATTCTAGAATCGATTCTGAATACACGTGCAAAAATTGGACTAAAAATTATCATCTGGGACGTCCTGACCAAGTCCTTGGCTGGTGTGGCGTCCTCTTGTTCTCTCTTAATTGTTTGCTGTGAACTGTTTGTTATTTTTTGTAATGTAAACTTTTATAGCCTTACCAAATTTGAATTTTGGAGACTGTAGGGGTTAATAGCCAAATGTTTAGGAAATATGGTAATTCTAGATGCTCATTCTGTAAGAAGATATTTCTTAAAATATGCACTGTCAATATGGGCAAATTTTCTAAATTGTGGGGATTTGGAATTCAGAGAATTCTATTTCTGGAACTTCACAATTGGATTGTTTTTAATAACAAACATGTAACGTTCATCATATTGTGTGCTATGCTGTCTTTTAATTGTTTCGAAATTGTATCCTGTATTGTGTTAATGTAAATTTCAAGGAGTTAAGTTTTGGAAACTATATTTAGATAATAGTGAAATTATAGTTTTTTGTATCTAGAATAGTGCTTGGATACATGTAAATAATATTGTAAAAATTTTGTTATGGTGATCCGTATCTTATGTAACATATTCTGTGTTGCAGGACATGATTATAGCACCACTCGTAATATAGGACAGAAAATTGTGGGCTAGTGAATTACAGTATTTAAAAAACGAAAGAAAAATAGTGGGTCTTTAGGTTTTCCTGTCGGATGGTGGATGTAGGTTGTTGGCTCTGTATACTTGCGACTTCCAGAGTGGTACTTTTTAAATTGTTAGTGAACGCGTTCTCGTATTCTTGATTCATGATAAAGATTCTTTTATGGCCATGATTGAGTCTTCATAGAGCACTTTTTTGCTGGTCAGATTTTTCTTTTCTCTTCCGCATGCTTCGGCAGGTCGGAATTTCTTCCTGGTAATAATATACTAAAATACGAATCGAAACTTTTATGAGTTTCTTTCAGAATTAAGTAACTAGATTCTCCTTGCTATCTTGAAATAAAATTCTACCAATCATGTTTGATTTAATCGGACATTTTAACGAGTAGTGTTAATATTAAAAGAACATAACGTGAGAGTTTATGGATTTAGAAATCTGATTTATCAAGTGTATTAATTTATGTTCAGATTTCGTTTGTGATCCTTAAAAACACTGGTATTGGACAAAGGAAGCTTTCTTGATGCTGGAACATGGTAAAGAAATAACTTGTATAGACCATTTTCACTTCGATGGTCTCAATTTGATCGGAGATTTCACGTTAGGATGCATTTTTAAAAATGCATTTTTTATGTACGCATAAAATTGTAACCAATTTAATAATGTAAGTATGTGTCGAATGAAATTCATTTGCGAGCATGATAGCCTTAACTCCTTAACTGTTTCATTTTCTTTGCTCTCTTTTTTTAATAAGACGATTTCTTGATGCTTTAACATGGTCAAAAAATATAACTTGCATAGACCATTTTCACTTCGATGGTTTAGATGGTCGCAATTTAATCGGAGATTTCACATTACGATGCATTTTTTATGTAAGTACAAAATTGTAACCAGTTTAATAATGTAAGTATGTGTCGAATGAAATTCATTTGCGAGCATGATAGCCTTAACTCCTTAACTGTTTCATTTTCTTTGCTCTCTTTTTAATAAGACGACCCCTTCTGTTTTGGAAAAGGGCTGTCGTTTTCATATCTGAAGGCATATAATACTTGGGATATTTATAGATTCTACGTAATTTTTGTGTAAAATTATGAAGCTAATTAATGATTAAATTTTAGTTTTAAGACTAAATATGCGATAATTCGATGCACGAGTATTTTCGGGATTTTAAGTTAAGCGTTTGAATTTGTTCTAGCTTGTTGATTTTGTATATTTTTGAATCAAATGCAATATAAAATGTTTATTGTGCAATTTAAATAATAAGCATAAAATCGTTGAATTTTCAGTGATTACAAGATTTATTGTTTTGCAGTTGCGGAGGTTGTTAGCGTGGAGTACCGATCCATTTACTGTTTCACATTCAAGTTTGGTTGGGTATTCGCTTATATGTTGATGCCATACATAGCCTGGCTTATACCCAGCTGGTTCTGGCTACAGCTAGTTTTCACTCTACCTTGGCTGACTCTCTTGAGTATTTTTTGGTAAGCACTTGCATTCTTTTCCGTGTTTGAGTAATAATGCGATCACAGAGTAAAAATTTTGCATAATGAGAAAAAGCGAAAAGTCTATTTGTTGTCCTTTCAAACTGTTTTGTAAGACCTGATTCAGTGTAAACTAAGGCAAACTTTTAAGCAGCGAAATAATATGCTGAACTGGAAATCTGTTGTTTTCTTCTAGATTATTTTTCAGAATATTTTTTGTTTTGCCGGCGCTTTTGAATGTTTACTCTGATTTGTTCAAAGCTTTGAAAAATTTCAGTACCTGATCCTTTGTAATAAAAATGCGTACTTTGAGTTTATGAAATCTCATCTTCCAGAAGTAGAGAAGCACCAAGATTTGCTTCTGTATTATCAAAATTTTTGTTTTGTAGGCGCTTTTAAACATTTACTCTGATTTGTTCAAAGCTTTGAAAAACTCTCGATACCTGGCCCTTTCTGATAAAAAGGCGTACTTGGGGTACTATGCGTCTAAAAGTAGAGGAGTGCCAGAAACGGCGTTTTGATTGTTTTTTAAAATATTATAGGCAGGGTAGAAAAAGTGCACTGATGAAACGCATTGAATTGACAAAAGTAGCTTCCATATTCTTATGGTATAAAACCTTTTGTTTCTCCGCAATGTGTAGAAGAAATTCCTTCTATTTTAACATTTGAATTAAAAATATTTTAACAAGATTTCTGTTTGTCTCAAATGAAATAATGATTCTACTTAATCGAAACTGATTAACTGAATCGAATTAAGTTCTAAATTCTGGTGCGTTAGACCCTTAACTGTTGTGCCCGAGCGGGACTTGTGCAACAAATTATCGTATTTTAAAACTTATAAGCTTAAAAATTATGCCACTCGTAGACATTATAAATCGATACAAAGATGACTGGGAAATTATAATGTTCTGTGGACTCTTAGTTAAATCAATGCAACATATTCGAAAAACAGAAGGTTCTATCCAATAGTATAATAGATAAAACTACGTAATTAAGCTAATTAACAACTTTGGGATTGAGATTATTTTAAGAAAAGAAATTTATTTAGCTTATTGGATCACATTAATTTTTTGTTAATTAAAATTATTAATTAATCATTAATTACCAAGTCTCTTCGTCATTGTTTAAGATGAGAAATTGAATGATCTTAGTTTCTGTTTCATCGAAAAATTTGGTAAAAACCTAGGCTAACCTAAAAAATTGATTAATTTAGTGGGAAGTATACTCCCCCTGGTCTTAGAAAGGATTAACGGGTTAATAGATTGAGATTTGTATTATATAATATCATCTAGGGGTATAAATTCAATATCACTTATGAAAATTAAATATTTAATGCTTCATGGAACGTTTCAATTACTTCGAATGAAATTTTATAAAACGCTTAAAATAATTGCAATATTTAATACATTGGCGATTATTTTAGACTTATAGCTTTTCTTGTAATTGCATAATGCTAGATTTTTAAGTTTGTATTTAAATATTTCTAAATGCATTAAAGGAAGAAATTTTAAGACTTAAAAAATTTCTTTAAGTCATTTAACACACTCGGGACACTTTATCAATAGCAGCTGCACTACTCTTATGAACAGCATTAATTGAAAACTGGGCTGCGGTGGCCTAGTGGTGAGGTGTCGGCTTCGGGACCGGAAGGCTCCTGTTTCGAAACCAGATTCCACTGAAGATCCGCTGTGTATGTGGCTCTGTTGTACGTTAAATCATACATAGGGGGGAGGGCAATCGTCCTCCGGCTGGTGTAGAAGTTTGGAGAGGGGGTGCAGCACGGGTGTCGTCCTTGTCATCTGACCGTCGGCGTCGTTCAGAATTACGAGGTTCGTCCCAAAATAGCTATCGTGTTGCTTAAAAACGGGACGTTAATATAACAAAACTTTAATTAAAACTTTTCAAATTATCAGCTGATGGAATTGAGTGTTTCGTGAGAAATTAAAACCTAAAAGCTTAGATTATTGAAGAAGAGATATTTGTCACTTTTTGTTTTTCAGTGGTATGTTTCCAACGCATTTCCTGACAGAAGATAGATTATTTGAACTTTACGTTCCTAAGTTGGCATCGCATTTGGTGGCTTCATTTTAATGTTCTTCATATCTTCAATAAAATGAAACTCCTTTACAAGTTTAATTGAAGCAGTATTTTTGTTTGGATTTCTTTGATACTTTTAGTGCTATAAGTAATTCCTTGTTCGGGATTAACTAAAAATTTGAGCCTAGATTGAAGAATTATCTCGCATACAAATTCAATTTAAGAATTTCGAGAATACCTAGCTTATTATATGAAAAAAATTAATTGGTGTGATTACTAAGCTCATATGACGCTGTAAATTTGCCGTTTATTTATAGGATTGTGCCCGAGACACCACGTTGGTTAATAATCCGTAGGAAGTTTACAGAACTTGAAAAGGTACTCCTATATGCAGCCGAGAAGAATGGCAAGGATATGAAAAAGGCAAAGGCTGCTATTCATCACTTTATCACCAATCATCCACAGGTATTTATTATCAAAAATTTCAGGAATTTTAATAATTTCCAGCTATCCAAATATTCTCTTCACAAAAGTTATTATATTACAACTACTAATTGAAATTTTTTTTCATAAAGTTAATAATTTATTTTTTATAGCTAAGCAAATCATATAAATTTTTCCAAGGAGATGGCCTAATGCTTATAAATAAGTACGAAGGAAAACAGTGAGGGTTTTTGCAAAACCCCTATCTAGTCGAGGTTGCAGCAATGTATGCATATCTGTATCGTTAAAATGTTGCATAATCACCTAATCTCTCCGAAGTCCTATTTAGATTCAGTGATAGAAAGGAAAAAAAGTGCTACAGCGAAAGGAATATTTTCTCAAGATTTATAAACTGAATATCACAAAGATGACTTTCTTGATGCATCGAGAAAGATTTATGGTTAGGTTTTTCCATTAAAAATTTTATGAAACTTCTTAGACCTGATACCGCTTGTAGGTTATCAAATGAAACATCAGCGTTTCGTTTTTGCTTAGAAGGAAAGTTAAAACCAGAAATTTTTTGGTATATTAAAATAGCAGATTAAATGGCACGAAAATATTAATTCATATACTTGAATGAACTGAATCTTTCTTACATTTTTCTCAAAGCAGTCATTTTAATCTCGATTTCTTCGTATACTTAATCACACAAAACATTTTTTTCCCTTTGGAGAATATAAATACATCTAGATGTACTGCAAAAGTTGTTTGAAAAGATTCGTTCTGAATCTTAGTATGGGAAGTACCCGATTAGCATTTAGACGTGCATAAATATTGTGCTGCCCAAGATGTCACGTGGTTGATGATCGGATACTACGACTATTCTTAATATAGATATACCGGCCGGCAGTTATGGACCATGTGATGGGTAGTACCACACATTGCTGTTCAAAAAATAGCCCAGTTATGAAATTGGCAGTAAAACCATACCAGACGGTTGATGAAGGATTTTGGATGAATGTAGTCGGATTTGATGAACAATATTAGGAATTTCTTGTGCACAAATTCTGCATTTATGCGTGTTAATGGCCTGTTTAGGTAAAATGTCCCTCGGGGTGCATAAGATACTCCACCTGGGACAAGCATTATGAATCTATATTCATGTATGCGACTCCAACGCAATCTTTGCTCTGAACAGGATCATCAGCAGGTTGGAGTTACAGAATACATCTGGTTTTGTAAGCATAGTAATGCAGCATTTAAAAAGCGATTTTATGCGCAGTATTGGCTGATAATTTCTCCTGACTTGAAAGATAACGCATACTGCATATCCCGCATATGCTTTCCATGATTACTTCCTCCATCTCTGCCAATGCATTAGATTCTTTTCTACAGAAACATACTTCCTTCCAACCGCAGGTACGATGAATATTATACCTGTGAACTTCATTCTGTTTCACCTTGGAGTAGCAATTGGTCCGGGTCCGGTCTTGAGATTCGATCTTGTTTCATAACACGCCTTTCGTTGCCATCATATTTAACAGCATTTTGTGAGTAATGCAGTGTCTTCCAAAATAAAAACATCGTTGACTTGAAACAATTGAGGGATCGGAAAAAAGTGCAGTATATGTATATACAGTCGGACCTCTATTTAACGAACCTCTATTTTGCGAATTTCTCTATTTTGCGAACTTTTCCTTGGAACCAAGAACATTTTGCGAATTTCTTCGTAAAATTACCTCCAAATAGCGAAATGCATTCTCTATTTAACGAACTTTTCATGTGATCCAATATTTTTTTCTCTCTATTTCTCAAAATATTCCCGAACATTTCAAACTTATTCTTTCCTTTAACACATTTTATGGTGATCAATGATCTTGAACTGGTTTTACCAGTCTGAATTGGATATTTTGGACAGTGTGAAAAATAAAAACAATACAGCATTGAATTACGATGAAGACGAAGATTATGAAGATGGAAATGATCATGATGCAGACATCAGCAAACCTTCGTGTGATGAAATGGTAAAATCATTTGAAACAATCCGAAGCACAGTTTGAAGAAAATACGGCTGAAGGGGGTTTTGGTGCACTGCAAAGATGCGAGACGTATTATGAGAGAACACTTTTTCAAACAAAAAACTCAAAAAAAATTAACAGACTTCATCAGTAATTAAAATTTAAGGACGTATGTGGTGATGTATGCTTAAAATAACTTGTTATTAAAAATGCTATAATGTCATTAAAATTCATTAATTTGATATAAAATTATTTTTCTAAAATTGAAAATACAGTGTATTCCCGGACAATGTTTTGTTTTATTCTTGTTTTCCTTGCAGATTTCTTTTTGATGGGTAAGATATATAAAACAAATAGATATTAATTTACAAAATAAAGATGTGATTAATTACTTTTTTAATAATATTTAGTGTTTATGAATTTAAAATCTGTTTTGTGTAGTTGAAAGTATTTTAAATGGTGAATCTCTATTTAACGAATTTTCCATATAACGAATTTTTATTCGGGATTTAGCGACTTCGTTCAACAGAGGTCCGACTGTATATATATATGCGAATTTTCTTAAATGTGAGAAGTTGCAGTTTTATTCTAGTAAGCTAACACAAATTGGCATAAGTACCTGTGTGTTTATAAAGCCAAAATCTGTTGTCTTTAGCACAGTTTCTGTCGAAGTCTTGAAATAGTGTTTTGCAAAATATAAAATCACGTGGCCTCTTTTATAAAGTTTTCAAATTTTGTAATTTTGATTACAGTAGTCTTCATTTTAAAAGAGTTCCACAGAGGAACTTTAACTATGAACAACATAACAAAAATGGATTGACATTTTTGCTTTGTTTTCCAGATGGTAAAAAGATGAAATTTTACTTTTTCACATTTGTGAATGCGTTTCAAAGTCGTGTGATAGAAATAGCAAGAAACCTAATTGCTTGTCGTGTTATGATAAACGAAATTTAAATAAAAAGTTGAAAAAGTTTTGAAACAATTGTCACTATGATCGCATATCAATGAATTTTTTCTTCTCCTATTACTTTCCTATGCTGAAGGTAGATGAGAAGAGAGGCAATGAGACGGTACTGGATTTGATGAGGACACCGGCACTGAGAAGAAATACTATCAATGTATATTTCTGTTGGTAAGTTTTATTTTCGTTCCTTCTTGGAAACTTAGTCCTGGATTCCATTAAAATACTGCGGTGATTTTTGTGCCAAAAAATTCAGAAATCCGCGCCTTCCTTTGCTTGGTTTTCCTTTCTGCGTTGCTTTGCTAGTTTTTTGAAAAGGATAACCTTGAAAAACCATCACTCAAATTATCAAGCTTGGCAAAGAAATTTCCTTTGAACGGCCAATTTGAGACAATTCCAGCAGAAGTCGTTTAAAAAGCAATAATTTTGCATAAAAATCCAAGAAAAATAATTTTGCATTATATTTGAATTTTTTCCATTCAGTCTTGTCAGACAAAACCTTTTACTATGTCAATAAATAATTATAAACGATCGTCTTTTATTAGCTTGTATTTGTAACTTTATTTCGACTGGTGTGAAGTCTACAAAATGGAAAGTTGCACTAGATGTAATAAAATAAAAAATGTCAACAGAACTCATCCACAAAAAGAAGAAAACAAAAACAAAACCTGCTGAAATTTTACTGATATACAAATCATATTTACTGAGAGCAATGATTTAAAGAAAATGAAAGCACGATCAAAAAATGAATCGTTTTATTTGGTAATAATTATCGTATTAGAAGAAAAATATGTGAAATGATTTAATGCTAAGGAAGGGAGGGAATGGAATGTATGAATACAACTAGTTCATTACAAGGGAAACAATCTTGTATACAGATAATGTTATCAATTCATACCATGAATGGGTTGCAGCTTGCATTTAGAGTAGAGTTCCTTCATTATGAGTAGATGATGAAAAATTCTCTATCCAAGAAACTATTGCAAGTCTTCTTTAAGAGTTGGCTCTGCAAGGCCTTTTTTTATTCTCCTCAATATGCCCGCAGTGCATTTCTTGAAATAACTTTAAAGATCGATATAGATATTGCAAAGGTAAATAATATTCAGTAATGTTTCCCGTTGATATGACGATTAGTTAAAAATATGTTGATTTAATTGGTGAATCGTTACTGCTTCTAAGGTTACAATTTATGTTCATGACCAAACAATAGAACGTTTCATTAAGGTATCCGAACACGTTCGGAGCACTTTTTTTTTAATTGTGAAATAGAAACACCAAAATGTTTTTTAGATTCGAATTTAATAAAGATTAATATTAGAGTATGATTTTTGAGTATAAATTATTATAAATTTACAAAAATCTTGAATTTCTGCTGTTATTTAGAGGAAATTCCCAAAAACTTCAAACATGCTAGAGGTCAAACTTTCATAATAATTCAAATAAAACTAATACTAAAATGAACTTGCATACTATGGACTAGTGCTTGTACTAGAATCTTAACATTCTTTGTATAAATAAAAATTTTAGAGCTAATCGAACAATCATTGTAAGATTTTCAGTAAATTTTTCATGTCATTTTTCAGATAAGACCATAATTAAAAAAATATTGTTACAATATACATTATTCTAGTACATTCACTAGAGACACATTTGAAGAAAGTGTTCACAATATTTCAGAACAATCAAATGATAATATCTTGAGTTATCATGTTTGAAGTGTGAAAATTATGCATAACATCTAGTTTTGAGAAAAATCAAATTTTAGTTTTGCCACGCGCATAAATTAAGTATCTAAACTTTAAAAAAATTTCCTAAAAATATACTAACATCATATTAACTTGAAAAAATACAGTTTAAAAGAAGTTTTGACAGGATTCTATCCTTTAAATGACAACTTCCGGTTAATTAAACGCCACTTCCGGTTTTCAGTTTGTTATAAAACAATCAATATCTCGTCTTCTAATTAACGTACCGACAAAAGTAAATATGTTTTAGGAAGGTAAATGTATGAACTATCCAAATCATCAGAAATTAAAAAATGGGAATTTTGGTCGAAAATCGACTTTTCAACGTGTTCGGATACTTAAGTCATTCCATGCTCTTGATACTAGTTCTAATTTAGCTGTTGCAATATCATTTGAAGAAATGGGTGCAGGATAATGGATAATGGATATTTTTACATAACTTAATTTTTAAAAAAAACTTTAATTACATGTAATTCACTTCGTTTAACTAGATTTTTTATTGTATTCATCACCATAAAGCTACTTCAGATTCATGATTTAGTATGGAAATGCCTTATCTCAAACAGGTTCATTATTTCCTACATCTATTACGCCCTCTCCTGGAATACCAATGACCTAGGCGGAGATCCTTACTGGACTTTCTTTATATGCGGCTTTGTGGAATTGCCGGCGGGATTTATTTTCATGTTCATCTGCAGATACTTGGGACACCGTATTGGTCTTTTGATTGCGAATGTTCTGGCCGGACTTTGCCTCCTAGCTATGATTTTCGTTCCTCCTGGTAAGAAACTTATTCTGCATTTCTCACCGACTTGTATCTTGCGTAAAAATGCGCTACTGAACTCAAATTAAATTAGTTTAATTCCCGCCGATATGACACAATTCATTAAAAATATTATACGTGGAATTTTTGTTACACGGTTGGGTGCGTGGGGTACATATTTCCCCCATTTTCTCTTCTTTTATTTCTACAAATAAGTTTCTGAGAAAAATATCAGTTGCAAATCTATATATTTAAAATATGGTAAAACCTTCAGACAGCTCGCCAGCCCCAACCACTGGACGGATTTCGATAATTTTTATTTCGTATGAAAGCTTAGGACGTCTAGATATGTCATCAAGGGTCGTCTGCCCCACCCTCCATTTTCGAACGAAATCGAAATAACATATAGAGAATGCATGGAGAAAATTTTTTTTCGATTTCGTTCGAGAATGGGGTATGGGGCGGACGACCCTTGACGACATATCTAGACGTCATAAGCTTTCATGTGAAGTAAAATGATCGAAATCCGCCTAGTGGCTGGCGAACTGTCTGAAAGTTAAAATATGGTAAAACCTTGAGACAGTTCGCCAGCCCCAATCACCAGACCGATTTCAATAATTTTTATTTCATATGAATGCTTATGGCGTCTAAATATGTCATCAAGGGCCGTCTGCACCCCACCACCCACCATTTTCTAACGAAATCGGAAAAAACATTTGTCCGCCATACATTCTCTATGGGGGAAAAAACCTTTAGACAGTTCGACAGCCACAACTACCCGAGGGGTTTCGACAATTTTAATTTCATATGAAAGCTTATAACGTCTAGATATGTCATCAAGGGTTGCCTTTCCCCACCACTCCTCATTATCGAACTAAATCGAAAAAGCATATAGAGAATGTATGGTGGATAAATGTTTTTTCGATTTCGTTCGAAAATAGGGTAGGTGGGTGGGCAGATGAACCTTGATGACATATCTATACGTCATAACCTTCCATTTGAAATAAAAATTGTCGAAATCGGTCTGGTGGTTGGGGCTGGGGGATTTCTACAAGGTTCACCCATAGACAATGCACAGAGTAGTGTTTTTTCGATTTCGTTCGAAAAAGGAGGGTGGTGTGGGGAAGGCTACCCAAAACCAGTTATCCTCTGTTATATTAGTTCTACTAGTTTTTTAGAATGAAATTCACTGAAATTATTTGAATTATTTAAAAAATTAAAAATTAAACGAAGAAAAGTGCCAAAATTTTACACAGGAAGTGTAATAATTCTTTAAGAAAAGTAAGCATTTTTCAGAAATAGCGAAAGAAGAATAATCTGCCAATTCTTGTTACACGGTTAGGCTTGTGGAGTATGCCTGTCCCCCATGTGTCTTTGTAGTCTCTTATTTTATAAGCATTTGCAATTTGACCTTGAATGATTGTGCTATATTATTCTTTATTATTTCAAAGACAGATACTTTATCACCACAGTATACCTCCGAACTCGGAGCCAGGACGGCTCCTTGTTCTAGGACAGATACTGAAAGTTGGACCCCTAAACAATGAATGGAATTTAAAGTGCTTAAAAACAATCAACTAGAAAAATTGGAATAAATTTTAAAAATAAAAAATATTAACTTAAACTTTAAATAAAAACAAGAAATGTTTTTTAAATAAACAAAATTTATGCAATAAAATTTAAACAATGTTTAAGTTGCACGCAATTGCAAAAACAAAAAACAAAGAAGAATGAAAATCGATATCATTCAAAGAAAGCCAAAAAACAAAGATGAAACTCGTAGAGAATCGAAAAAACAAACAAACAAGGAATCCATTCTAGTCCATTTTTTCAAGGGCTAAGGACTTCATTCGAAATGGATTCAAAATAATAATTGGGAAATCTTTCTGTAAGAAGCTTGCATTACGCCAAATATAGCTTCTCTAGCCCGAAATTTCCCAACAAAAGACAAAGGAGATCTGTAGAACAAAAAGCATTATTTCAAAATAAAGAGGAAAACCAATCACAAACATATAAACGCTAATAAGATTGATTTTAAAAGCCAGATGGCTGGTATTTTTAAAGTATCCATCATAAAAATAAGCTTACCCCATGCCCAGAATAGAGAAAAAAAATGTCCTTACGTAGTCACAATCCCACGCTAACTTTCTTTTAGTGCAGTGTTTTAAAAAATAATGGGGGATACCTCTATACCACGCGACTAATGCAGGGTTAAGTATAAATAAATGCTCCCATCTAGTGAAATGACAAAAATTATGTTTTGTTTGCTTTGTATCCTATATTTGTGAAATAGATGGTGGAAAATTCAACGATGGAAGAACTTGTGCTTAGAGCAGAAGTTTTCAGTTTTGATTCCTTTTGAACATTTCATTACTTGTAAACACAAATATATTCTTAAGGTTCTGACATTCCATGTTGTTACAGGGAGAATTTTCATATTTTTAAAACGTTTATTGCTTCGTTTAATATTTGTACTGATAAAATTCTGTAATCGGTTTTACCCGCCTTTCCTTTTATGCTAGAATTTTAAGTCTCTAAACTTGTGGGTTCTTTATGACAATACACTATTTTAATATCTTCAGAACTTAATGGTCAGTTAATTGATTAATTTCAATAAATTTTGATAACATAGTGGAAGTGCCACTTCGTAGTAAATTTGAGAACGTATTGATTTCAAGAGTCCGTAATATTTATAATAGCGAATGATAAATTAAAGAATAAAAAGTAGAAAATAATAATAAAAATTCTATTTTTTAGAACACCAATAAAAGTGTTTGCAAAAACTCTTTTTAATTAATTTTAATTAAGCATTTTTAGAGGCAAATTTAAGATGGTATTTTTCCTCATACTACTGCTGTTATTTATATTACTGCTAATCTTTTAAATTAAAGAATTGTTTTTTCAAAGCATTTAATAATTCTTATATTTCGTTATATAAAAACTAGAAAATCGCCCGTCACGGTATGATGGGTGCAAATTGCCTCTTCATTCGATAGATTTCCCGTCAAATTTGACGTGTTTAAATAGATATATATGCGAGAGAAATGTTTAATGTTGATTGAAAATAAAATAAACATATGCTTTATGACAAGAAATATTTTTTTATTTACATATTTATTCAAAAACCTCTTGGTAAACAACATTCCGTGTGAAGTATTTTTCGTTGTTTAACAATTGTATTATAATTCAATAACCATGACATTCTCAGCTTGTCAAATATAAGTTAAAATTTCAAAGGAATCCTTTTTCGGAATTCTAATCAAAACAAAGCACTTCTCTGCTTGTGAAACTTTGGCACAAAATATTATCAAATTATATCACGATTGCAATAAATAATCAGATACATCGTGGCGTCCAAACTATATCACTCGCATGATATACTACTGACGCGATTTACTACTTTCTATTAAAAAACGGAAATTAATTTGAAATATGATTAATATAATTTAAAATTTCTCGGGAATTATTGATCATAGCGAGATAAATTTTATATCAATCGATAGAAAATTTTATTTCACTATTTTAGAGCTATTAAATTTGAAATTAGAACGACAATTACTCTTTTAAATTTAAAATTACTGAAATTTAGGTTCTCTAACAATGAAATAATGCCGTTTAACGTCTCGCAGTGCTATGGCGCGAGTGTTATTGTTGGTGACGTCAGAGCATTACCGGGAGACAGATCTGGGCTATTATATTAGTAATTTCTACAGTTTTAAAGACTTTAGAAAAATATTCAGATTCATAAAATGAGCTTCAACGAATAAGTTTCATTATTATGTACCCTGAGAAGGAAAGATGTAAGTGTAATATCCTTAAATTGGAAATGGTAAATTTGCTCTTCCGAAGAGGAGTCGAAACTATAAATTTCTGAAGAGTGGCGTTGGCTATATAATCTCGACGAATTTCAGCTGTTAAAATTTCTCCACTGTTAACTTGTCAATAATTCCTTATAATTAACTTTAAGCTAATTTGCAGTGCAAAATTCGTTTCTTTTCATGAAATTTAAAACCAAAGTACCATCTATGAAAGCATATGTAGAATACGAGTTTGTAGAAAATGTTAATATTATGTACTGGGCGGAGAAAATTTAAGTTTTTATTAATATATTTGGTAGGAATCATTCAGCTATACTGAACGTTATGAAAAATTTGATTTTGTAAGAACGCATTCAAATTTCTTAAAAGAAACGAATCTTTGTGCCATTTTCTGCTGACCCATGCAACGAGAAACGCACAAACATGTTCAATCTTGCAATACCCAAATTTTCTCGCTTTTTCTCAGTTTCGTTTCAGTTGTTTTCACACTATAAATGCATGCTTCTTGGGGATGTTTATTGCGAAAATAACCGGTTTTCGGTTAGTCAGGTTTTTTTCACCTCCGATTTGACCTAACCGCTTAAAATAACCGGTTTTTTTTTCTGTTTTTTTATAAAAAATCAGACGACGTTTGTATACGAAATTTTTTATTAGTATTGTTTTTGCAGGAAAAATCAATCCCATTGGCCAATAATTATTTGTTCATAAAGACTCTATCAGTAATCCGCCAACCAACAAACGCCTCGAGGGAACAGTTGTCGTTGATTGGCCTAAGATGATGAAATTCAAAGCTTCGTAACTTGGTAAATTTTAGTCTAATCGAACCTAAAATCGAGCCTATCTTTTGATCTGTTTTTTCTACCCGGTTATTTGATTTCAAAAAAATAACCGAAAAAAACCAATTAACCGGAACAAAAACCGGTAGGTTTTTCCCATCCCTAATGCTTCTGTCAAAATACCAAGTAATATCCAATTTCTTGTCAGATGCAACAAATGATGCCAGCTGTTTCAGATTGTTAAAGCTTACTGAGCGAGATGTTGGCTCTTTGCCCACGGAGTTGTTTTCAGTGTGTTTTTTTGAGCCCTTTCCAAGACCAGTTTGAATGCCAAATGAGTCTAGATGAAAAGTCGTAGAACTTATTTACTAGTACCCTACATACTACGAAAAAACGAAACTTTAAACCGACTATTTAGAAATCTTCCACTCATAGTAACAGCGTCGGGATTCATGGAAATACAATGTATCAATCTATCTTGTTGTTTTGACCTTGCTCTAAAAAATAATTCGGTCTCTTTAAATGTTACATAATACGTCATAACCCTGTTAATTACGCGTGTTCTCTAGAGCTGAATTAGTTTTGGTAAAAATGTTTTAGCAGAAGCTCGAAACTTCACTTATTTATATTGGGGAATGCCAGCACTTAAGGTTTTGAAGGCCAGATTTGTATCTTCTACTAGTTAATAGGAAACTATGATTTTTTAGTAGATTATCAGTAAGTTGCAATTATTTTAATTTGCTTAGATTAGTAGTAAGCTGTACTTAAGTTAATCTTTTATGTATCATTAGAGAGACTGATGACAAAGTAACAAGTACTGATAACTCAAATTTTTGCAAACTTGCAGTTGACGAACTTTTTGGCGAGCGGGAAATGAATGCCAAATAACTCGCATTCCCATTCTGTTCTAGGCACAAAACACATTAATTCTTTGTTCTTAGTTTTGATTGTGTTCGTGATATGTTGCATACTTCAGCAAACTATTCCACAGCAATTAAGGAAAAATTATTTATAGGCAAATGAACTTTTTTTCCATTGTTATAATTTTTTTGGAGGGAGATATCTGGTTAGGTACAAGAAATAAAGGTTAATTGACATACGTAACATTAGGAAAATTTTTTATATCTAGAAATTTTATTCTTTTATTAAGGAACATTGACTTTCCACAAACAAAAATGATTTCGTATGAGTTCTTCATCTTTCTTTTTGAAATATATTCATCTACTTATCTTCACTGATTTACACATAGTTGTAAATTATAATTCCTTATATTAGTTTAGATTTGAAAAGCGTTCGAATAGCAATTATTTTTTCTGCTTATTGACAATAAAATCTTTTAAAACAGAGCTTATTTTATTGTTCATCGCGACCCCATTTAGGGACGACAAAATTTGCAAACATAAAGTTAAAGAAAACTTGATTTAAACCGTTTATTAAAGTTTACTGCATTATTTTAAAATACATTTTCTTAATTTATTAGTTAACGTTACATTTTCTTATTTTTCAAATTTTGGGAGTGCAACAAGTCTATTCGGATGATAAAGGGGTCATGAAATGTTTTTCTTCCTGGAAAAGGGGATTCGAGAGGATTCCGACAAGTATCATTTTAAAACTATTTTTAAAATTCCTTAAATGAAAAGATTTCACTAATGTGGATAAATTGCATTACATAATGATAACATTAATCTCAGTTCTGTGATATTTGAAGGCAAATATTTTTTGAAAAACTCTTCACAATTTTTCAATGTATTTCTAAGATATTTCACTTAATTTATTTAAGGACACTGATGAATATTCTTTCGTTTAGTTTTTCTTTAAAATGTATTCCAAGTGCTTAAAATTATTGTCTATAGGATAAAATTTCAGAAAAAATTGAATTAAATTTTTTTCTGGAGCAATGAGCTAATACCGGTGTAAATTGAATAAAGTATAATCAGGCCAAAATCTAAATCAATTTTTCTTTTTTAAAAATTCGTTCCTAGTGGTTTGAATTCGAATGCTCTTTTCGTATAATTTGTTATCTTAAAATAAATTGGCAAATCAAATCTAGTTCCACATTCGTAAGCGACTGA
>BGPR01012364.1:547-14574 GCA_013235015.1 Araneus ventricosus
CAAATATCCTTATTTCTCACTTACACCGGCAAATGTCGACATTCACCAGAACATATCTGTGTTTGTCGACATACACCGGTGATGGTCCGAATGCACAAGAATATAATCAAATTTTCACCGACGTATTTGGTATGTGTCGACTTTCACCGGCGAATGTCAACATTCACATAGTCGCTTGGTGTATGTCCAAAATATTTGCCAAATATCCTTATTTCTCACTTACAACGGCAAATGTCGACATTCACCAGAACATATCTGTGTTTGTCGACATACACCGGTGATAGTCCGAATGCACAAGAATATAATCAAATATTCGGTCTTTCACCGACGTATTTGGTATGTGTCGACTTTCACCGGTGAAAGTCGACATTCTCCAATTTTGGTCTTTCACAGTAACATCCAAGATAGCAATTTTAGTTTGCAGCAGACTTGCACTGTAAATATGCAAGCTTGCAGCAAGTTTGACACGACAAGAGTGAAAGTGTGAAACAAGTTTGCAGCAAGTTAACGCAAGCTTCGAAGTCACCATGGGACGTACTTGTAGCAAGCTTGCATTGCAAACTCATTGCAAATTATAGCAAAAGCAGAGTACGAACACAACCCGGGATAGAACTCGCGATCTACCGGTTCCGAAGCAGACGCGATAAACAATCGGCCAGTTAAACTCTGAGAGGAGAAGATAGATTTCGCTAATACATCGTTCGATTCGATTCGTATGCGATTTATTTTAAACTATTCTCTTGATTTCATTAATTTTTTGAGTTGCGTATATGATTTGAAGTCAAAGAGAGAGCGATTTTCGCTTTGTTAGTAGAATAAATTATGAAATTTGAGTTCAAAAGTAATTACTTTAAAATGGGACAAAATGTATAAGTTATTATTTTTCAACAAACATTGACAGATTTTCGGTTTAATTTTGTTTATAAACGTTAAAATTTCAACATTAAGAAAAAGGCGATATAGTTTTCTTTAAAATGCGAGTTTTATATTTAGTAAAAAGATGAAAAATGTTTCAAAAATTCTTTTTTATAAAAAATTAGTTTTTTAACAAATTATCATTGATTTATTGAATTAAGAAAAAGAAGGACGGTCTAGGAGATGCTATTAAAAATCGGATGTTTTTTTAAAACAGAGACACAGATAATTATCTCTTTATTGTGCTATCTTTGCATCAAGCTTGTTTTGCAAACTTGCAGCAAATTTGCATTGCAAGGAGGTGGCGCTAGTTGTCACGGCGAACTTGCTACAAGTTCGCTTCAAGCTTGACGCGTCAAATTTGCGATGGCACGGTAATATCAAGTCAAAATCAAACTTGCTGCAAACTTATGTGCTGTCTGGGATAGACATAGCACTGTGTACTATATGCGTTATCTGCATCAACGAAACCGAATACAGACACAGAAGAAACGGTGTTGGAAATGTATCGCTTACAGCCAAAAGAACATATCTTCACCAGGCTGCTTGTGAATTGAGAATTCTAAAGGATAGTGTCCATCGCATTTAGAAGTGAGTTAAGGTATCCGACTGGTTTAAAATCGTCGTTTTCGATGAAATTATCAAAACGAATTTTATGACTTAATTTTGTAGCCTGTTTAATAAGCTTTCTAAAACTGTTTCACTTTTTACTCTACGTGAATTACAAATGGAGTTACAGCTGTTTTATTACCGAACTGTAAGCATTATTTTAAGTTGCGTGAAAACTTTGAATGCGTTTTCTGAGAAATGATATTTTTGAGGAAAACTGTCGACCGTAACGGTGATTTCTCAAAAAGTTATTCAAGTATTGATATGAAATTTTTTGAGATTGCTTTCTGTAATATGCTTGGTGTTTTCCTCTAAAAACTAAGGTCAATTTTAAAATCAAGTAATATTTTTAAGTGTTAAAATATAAACGAAAAGCATTTTTTATGAAAAATTACCAGTTTAGTAACTATGCTCAGCTATATCTCAAAACTATTTTGAAGTACAAGAAAGATTTTAGAGCATAAAACGGATAACTGTCATAAAAATGTACTCCTACAAATATTTATGTATATTTAGAATATGATTTTGTCTATGGCTGTAAGTGTAAGGCAAATATTTTAGTCATTTTTCTTCAAATTTCTCAGGTTTTTTTTAAATATTATTTTGAAACCTTAATTTTACAATATTTTCATAGTTTTAAAACATATGCAGTTGAAAAATAACATTAAAATATATATATAAGTTATTTTTCAAAAAAATGTCTCCGAACACAGTCGGATACCTTAAGTGGAAAGTTGCATACTAAAAATAATACGCACTTTCATTCAAAATAATCCAGATAGAGAGATTTGTTAGTTGCATTTTGTGAAATGCGAATAAGAGCTGGAGTTTCGAACCCGATTAAATTGCAGGGATGAGGCTCATGCCACTCGAATTCTTGTTGCGGTGTTTTCTTAAATCAACGTTTATGGCACAACTGTAAACATTGATAAATTGCAGGTAGATATCGGAATTTTTTTTAATGTGTGCGATACTACATTTTCATGAGAGATGCAGACCTTCAGAGAGTCAGCGCTGTATAGGTCGGGATGATCTTAAGTTTGAAAATATAAATTAAGCAAAAAAAATACGTTAACCTAGTTCGTTATAAAAGTGATGAATGCTTTTAAAATTTCTGAGACAAATTTAATAGATCAAATTTAAATTTCACCTTTTATGATTCTTTGAGTTTCTTTTTTACGTTCTCGTATACAAAGTATACAAAGAGAAAGTATCGTAATCGTCAAAAAAATTCGAACTCGAGATTTTGACGAATCTCCACGTTTTAGACCACCCTGAGTTCGAAAAACACAATTTTGGATTTATGTCTGTGTGTCTGTCTGTGAACACGATAACTGGAAACCTATTGGAGCTACGGGGATTAAATTTGGTTTGTGATCTTTACACATAATTTGCAGGTTTCTATCAAATTTTGGACAAAATCCGTCAAAGGGAAGTCTGTCTGTCTGTCCGCGGTCATGCGAACACTATAACTCAAAAACCTGAATAGCTAGATGGATAAAATTTGGTACACAGTTTTATTATCATGAATGTAGATCCGTGTCAAATTTTGGGCCAAATCCGTCGAACGGTTGACTGTCTGTCAGTCTGTATAATTTACTTTTGAAAAAAATCCGGCATCTCCACGCGCATGCGTACTGGAAGCAATCTTCTGTGCACGCGAAAGCTATGGAGCGAATTACGTCAGTTTGTCCTTGAGCGGAAAATCGGTATGTGAATTTGATTCTTTACCTAGATATTTGTCAATCACTATAATGAAAAACCTTCTGATAGTCATTGGATTCTGGGTAACAGTAGGTTCGAATATTTTTAGCCACGCGGGGGAAGGGGAAACGGCACCTTTTTGGGGAAGTATACGAGAAAGTTTAGGGGAGAACACTCCCGCTGGTTTAATGTTCATTTCTTCCAATCATGTTTCAGTATACATTTAACGTAATCTCCAAAAGATTGGATCTAAAATGGATATTTTTTAAGGAAATACATTGCGTTAGAAAACGCGTTCTTTTGTTTAGTTATTGATAGCAAGGAGAAGAGTATTAAAAACTATGCACACAATATTAATTCATGTTAAAACTTTTTCAAGAAAATAAGAATATAAAATGCGATATTTTAAAACCCATTAAAATATTATTTTATAAGAAGAACATTAGTCCGTTACATCTAGATTCCATTGATTAAATGTATGATAGTTACACCTCAAAAATTTTCCGATTTTATGAAAAATATATATAATATTTCCCTGTCTTTTCTGAACAATTTAAAGCAATCCTCGTTAAAAAATTGCCATAATTATTCAAGTTATGAAGGAAAATATATTAGCTGTTCAACGTAAACATTGAATATGGCCATATCTTTAAAGCGCGATATCTCAAAATGTGTTTTTTTGATATTGCGCGCACGATATCTCAAGAACTATTGAATATTTTTTAACAAAATTTTCACCGAATGTGTATTTTGCATTGTACTACAAATTGAACCACATTTTTGAACATATTTCTCCAAAGAAGATTTTTGGGGGGTTAGATAAGTTAAAATTGTATCTATTTTTAACATTTTTATTTTTAATTGGTATATAACATAGAAATTAAGTTTAAATATTAATAAATTGTGATTCAATTTCTTAAACAGACTGTTTGGATTACTTAGATACACAAAATATTGTGTTTAGATATATACTTTATCCGTAAACATACGCGCAAGGTGAATATCTCATTTTTTCTCAAAATTTTTACCCATATTTATGACTCTCTCAAACAAATACATACCAATATGAAGGTTTGAATATGTGTGTACTATAAGAAAAGGAACAGATATTTTTCTAGAAAAAAAGTGAGTTTGTGAATTGCAATGTTTCAGAGATATAATGTATTGAATTTAACAGTCTTCCACCATTCTTCCGAGGTTTAAGAGTCGTACATTCCCTTAAGAACCTATTATCATTGAGTATTTTATGGATTTGCAAGGAAAATATATAAACAATTCTTGAACTTATCGCCATATTGTCTGGCATTAGAATATCACGTGGCATACTTAACACCTCTGACAAAACTCCACATCTTTGGAAGGCGGCGGTGGTCTAGTGGTAAGGTCTCAGCGTCGGGGCCAGAAGGCACCAGGTTCGAAACTCAATTCACTTAAAGATCCGCTGTGCATGTGAGCCCATTTCCAGACGTATTGGGCCAAACCCCCTTCCGCAGGTGTGGGGTGGAAGCTTGGAGAATGGGGCGCCAGCTGAGGTGTTGTCCTCGTCATCTGACCACGGCTCAAAATATAGAGGCCCGTTCCAATGCAGACTTCGTGTTGCTTCAATACGAGACGTTAGTATAACTAACATAAAAATAATCAAAATTTTTCGAAGATCTTTTATTAGTTACAACTTTATTAAATTGCGTAAGTAACTAAGCACACTTCAGACTGAAACCAGCGGGAGTGGTCTCCCCTAAACTTTCTCGTATACTTTCTAAGTGGAGATTCGTCAAAATCTCGAGTTCGAATTTTTTTGACGATTACAATACTTTCTCTTTATATACGAGAAAGTAAAACAAAAAAACAAACAAACCTGAAATCAAATATCTGTTGCCACGTTTCAAAAAAATATTACTTTGAAGCAGGCGCGATAAAATAGGCAATGCAATGAATACTAAAGCGAAAATTCTGCTTCGGAATTGAGTTCCCAAGAAAACAATTTATACTACCACAACCGTAACAATTGCAAAAGCGTGTGAATGAAAGATTTGCTGAAATAATGAGATCGGTTTGATTTACAACAATAAAAAAATTGTTAACAATTGATTTTTGAAAACATTATTTATTGTTGTAAATAAAATTTACAACAATAACAGATTGCTACCAATACGCATGCGCATGAGAATCGGATTAAAAGAAATTGAATATGCACTTTGAAAGCCCCTTTTTGACGGATTTGGCCCAAACTTTTATACGGACTTACATTCATAACGATAAATCTGTGTACCAAATTTTATCCATTTAGCTAATCAAGTTTTTGAGTTATAGCGTTCACATGACAACGGACATACAAATAGACAGACTTCCCGTTGACGGAGTTTGTCCAAAATTTGATAGAAACCTACAAATTATGTATAAAGACCACATACCAAATTTCATCGCCGTAACTCTAATAGTTTTCGAGTTATCGTGTTCACAGACACACACACACACACACACACAGACACACAGACATAATTCGAAAATTGTGTTTTTCGGACTCAGGGATGTCTAAAACGTGGAGATTCGTCAAAATCTCGAGTTCGAATTTTTTGACGATTACAATACTTTCTCTTTGTATACTTCGTATACTAGAAAGTAAAAAGCAGAGGGTATTTTTGCTATCAATAAGCAAAGTGAGAGCAATGATTTTTTCGAGGTGAGTTTCATGTGAAATCGTCCGAATGTTTACTTTCTGTAAGCAAAATCCATATTTAATAACCATTTTCTATATCTGAATTTCTCACTCTATTTATTTCATTTATAACTAAAGGAATCCTTAGCATTTTTCAATAAAATACATGTTTTTGAAAGTAATGATGAATCTTAAAGTTTCCTTAAAGTTAAAATTTTACTGAGCTGTTGATAATTTTAAAAACTCCTATTGGCAGAATTTGTAATGTATTTTGATATTTCTACTCGATACGTTTTAACAGTACTATTAAGATATTAAATGTGTGTAGCTGTATTTATCATAAAAGGAATATATAATAAGCTACGGTATTGAATTCTTACAGAGATGCGATGTTTCATTTTTAATAATCACTTACCATGATAATTTTCAACTGAAAGAGAATTAATTTCTCGTTCTTTTAAACTTTATTTTCATTTTTAAATAGAGAGGATAAAAACACGAATCTGTAAATTATATTATCTGCAATTCTTGCTACAAGTAATTATTACTTTCGACGGCTCTTCTTTTAAATGAAGAAATATTCGACGATGAATATGTAAACAAAAATAATTAATGAATTTTTAAAAGCAATTACTCTGTTTTGAATAAAATTTTACACACTTAAAAATTCATTTTTTGCGTACATTATTACTTTAAACATATCAAAGAACAAGTCGTTTTCTGATTAGATTCGAAAACTTTAAATAGCTTTTTAAGGCATATATGCTTAAAGGAAATATAACTACACTTTAAAACGTTTCAATCGATTTTAAATCTTATAAAGTATCAGATAATTAAATAATATAATATTAATTGCTAAAGTGGAAGAAATATGTGAATACTTTTAATATTTGTTTACATGAGTTCTTGTTTTCCGGACTGCAATAATTACAGAAAAGTAATCTGATTTAAAGTAATTAGAAATTTTTCAGACAAGCTACCTAATGATTTCGACAGTTCCGAACGAAAATGGAAAATATTTTTTTCATCGAGACAGATTCCACCAAGAAATTATTTTGCAATTTTTAAACAATTCAATTGCGAAGGGTAATTACTTCGGAGACACAAATTTAAGCAATTTATTGCATACAAAATTTATAGAATAATGTTTATTTTTATCATTTCGAAATCTCAATGTTAATTATATCAAGATCCTTTTAGAGAAATTTTAATGCGTTTCTACGAAAAAATTGAAACTCGAAATATTTCTAAAGTAGAGTCACACGGTCATTATAAGGACATTAAAATGTAAGCACTTTATTACATACAAAATTTATAGAATAATGTTTATTTTTATCATTTTGAAATCTCAATGTTAATTTTATCACGATCCTTTTAGAGAAATTTTAATGCGTTTCCTAAGAAAAAATTGAAAATCAAAATATTTCTAAAGTAGAGTCACACGATCGTTATAAGGATATTAAAAATTTTCTTTATCTCATTGCAATTATTTCTCACCTACATATATTGAATTCAAATAAGTTATTTCTCATCTACATAATGTGACGAAATTATTTTGTAGGTTACGTGAATGCAATCCAATAAGCAAGATTAAAAAAATAAAGCTCTTTATTTTACAAATATTCCAAGCAAAGAAACGTAGCACAAGTATTAACACAGCACTAGTAAAAATTCACGACAGAGACTACCAATAAATCTCAACACAGCGCTCAAAGGTTTCTTGTTAGCTCACCAGCTTGCTTGCTGATCAAATTCCAACTGACTCTTCTTGGCTTGAGAGCTTGCCTTTATACTTTTCAACAGGAAGTGACTTCATTACTTAGGAAGTGATGTAATCTCCAGAAAGTTCATGAAAGCAGTAGAAATAGGTTGAAAGTTCGAGGTCCTTCTAGAAAATTCTCTTTGTCGCCAAAGTCACCAACTTTGCCGCCAAGTAGCCAAAATGGTCGCCAAATTTATCGCCAAAGTCGCCAACTTTGCCGCCAAGTCGCCCAAAATGGTCGCCAGATTTATCGCCAAGTCGCCAAAATGGTCGCCAAATTTATCGCCAAGTCACCAAATTTATCACCAAGTCGCCAAGTTTGTCGCCAAGGTTAGCATCTCAGGGAAAAGACTTTATAGCTTTGTAACAATAAATTCCATTCAAATAATTTATTTCTCACCTACATATATTCCATTCAAATAATAAAAAGTAATAGGTGTTTGTCACTACAAGTGCCAGTTTCTTATACATACTCTATTTCTAACGCGTCAAAATTTCCTTTTAGATATTCTAAGACATTTTATTAAAATTGTTGCTTAACTTAACTTAATAACTTATAAGCAATTCTAGCAGACAAAAAACTTTTAGCATAAAGGTTGTTTGTTCTCATAAGGTGATAATTCGCTTAATTGAAAATTTTTTTCTATCTTTAGTCGTAACAGAGCTATGGGGAAATGATAAGTTGGGGAGGGGATTGAAAATGGCTTTTTAGCTCATGACTTTTAAGAAATTGTGGCTATCAAAAACGTTTCAATACAAAAGTTGTTTGTTGTGATAAGGCAATAATTCGCCTAATTTGAATTTTCTTTTTATCTTGAATCGTACGGGAATTATGGGAATATAAAATTTTCAGTCCCCCACCATTTCCACCCCCTTTGAGCTGGTTAGCCCATCTGTGAACTCGGCCGAGATTTTCACCGTCCTTACAACATATCCATCGCCAGTTAAAATTTAATCAAAATTACTCTAGTTATCATGTTTACAAAATAAAACGGGCCGAAGTGTTATGCCTATACTTCTCTACTACTAATAATAAGGAAAAGAACATTTTGCCCTCTATTCTCATAAGTATTGGGGCTACAAGAATGAAAGAGGGTGGAATAAACTGCAAATGACGAGAGCTTTCCAACAAGGGGTAACATGCTTAGGTTATAACGTACTTTAAGTTAGGGGGAGAGGAGGGGAAGGGTGTGGAAAATCACTTTTCACCTCATAACTTCTAAGCACGTAGGCTTATCGAAAAAGTTTCTAAATTCAATTACGAGATAAGGCAATAATTCGCCTAATTTGAATTTTCTTTTCATTTTCATTTGTAAAGGAATTATGGGAAAGAAACTTTCTACTCCCCCACCATTTCACCTCCTTTGAGCTGATAGCCTCATCTACGAACTCGACGAGATTTCTCCATCCTTTGCAACATATCCCGCTGGTTAAATTTACATCAAAATTTACTCGAGATCGTGTTCACAGGATAACATGGGAAAGTTAGTATATATATATATATATATATATATATATATATATATATATGAGTATATATATATATATATATATATATATATATATATATATATATATATAAACTTTTAACGAAGGGTGGTTTTGGGTTCTAGGGGTCATGATCGGTGAAGACCTGTAGAACTTTTCCGAAAGTCGTGTCATGAGAACCATTGCAATAGGTAGAGTTCCTATAAGGAATCTACCTGAAATGCGCGCTAACTTAGCAAAAACTATTTTCTTGATAAATAGTTAAGAGTAGAGCATTCTATAAAATTTTAATATTTCAGGCAAATTCTTTCTAATTACGCAAATATTTTCTCTGTAGTTCGAAACTATCACTAGATAGATTCTAAAAGCAAAATAAAAATTATTCGTTTAATTTTAAAAATTTTAAATCAAAAAGGATTCGAGATACTTCACTGAAAGTAATTGTGAAGAATTTTGAAAAAAATACATATAAGGGAATACATTTCTGGCAAGTTTTCATTATACAATCATGTAGAAAATTTAGTGCAAAGATTTCTGTTAACAAGGTGTTTAATAAAAAAAGTGGGAAAAAAAGCATGATACTCTCACAAATTACAGAGTCCGCGGTAGTCTAGAGGGAAGGTCTCGGCTCTAGGCTCGGAGGGTTCCAAGTTCGAAACCCGGTTCCGTTCAAGATTGGCCGTGCATGGGGCCTTGTGCGCATTAAATCACACGTAGTGGTCACATGTCCTACCGCTGGTGGAGGCCGCGGTATTAGTGGTGGTCCTCGGCTTGGGGCCGAGGGTTCCAGGTGGTCGAACCCGATTCCACTGAAGATCCGGTATGGGGCCTGCTGCACGTTAAATCATACGTGGTGGTCAAAACGTCCTCCCTCTGGTGTGGCGTGGAAGTTGAGAGGGGTAGCAACAGGTGTCACCTCGTCATCTGACCGAGGTACAAATTACGAGGTCCGTTCCAAATAGCCCTATGTTCTTCAAAGGGGACGTTAATATAACTAAACTAAACTAAACCTACCGCTGGTGGGGTGCGGAAGTTTGGTGGGTGGTTCAGTTCAGTTGTCTCTTTCGTCAACTGACCACGGTTCAAAATTAGGAGGTCAGTCCCAAAATAGCCGCCGTAATGCTTCAAAACGGGACGTTAACATAACTAGACTAAACTCACAAATTACGATCACAACATTGCAATCATTGCCACCAAAAGAACGAGACATAAAACAAATAATACGGTGCTGAGTAGGGCGTGGCTTGTAAGCCGGTTAAAGTGGTAATGGCCGGTGAAAGTAGTTGAATTGTTAATTTCATATTTTATTAAATTTTTACTCTTCGTATTTTTAAATAGAATCAATACATTTAAATGAAGAAATTCCACATGTGGATTGATTTTTCATGGATAAAATAATGAGAAAATCATATGAAATAACTCTGATGATAAACAAAATACATATATATGAACTTATTTATTCGAAATAAGTTATTACTCCAACTAGATATAACGTAACCACAACATTACATACATTTGCGTCATATCGAACATTTTAATGCGAGAATATTACTTTAATAAAATTATATTTCATAGTTATACGCATTGGTTGAATTTAATATCTAATATATAAAACTTATTCTGAAACGAAAATATATATTAATTCATTTTAGTCCAATTCTGTTTAAAGAAAGCAATTAATTTGAATATATTTCAACCTCTGCTTTTTAGATTAAATGTAATATATTTTTATTAGTATTCGTTCTAATTAAAATTTTAATTACATTTCTGTTTCTGATACAAATTCTTGTCTTCGATTTACTATTACTTCATGAATATTTTCACCTCTTGCATCAATTTTACAGTAATTGCACAAATTGAAGGATTGATAATTACATTCAATTAAAAAAAAATAGGGTTTTATGAAATTAATGAAATTTGTTCTCGGACATAATAATTTTTTCAAAAGAGAACGTTTCAAAGCCTGAAGAAACCCTACGGCACGAGCGCCGCATATGTGCGTTCCAGCTTGACTCATCTCAGGGCCGAGCACCGCATCTTTGCGTTACAGCGAGATTGCAGCTGTGGGCCGAGAGCCGCACATATGCGTTTGGCTTTTGGAACAAAATATTTTCTATCAAACGGCGTTACTATTCCATGTTTCTTTCAAAAGATTGGTCCCGTTTATTAGTATTTCACTCTCCGAGGTCAGATTGTAGTCGGCCACGTGTCTGTAAATCATTCTATTAGAATTACAGTCAAACCCCGTTATAACGAACCCTCAACGTACCGATTCAGAAGTTCGTTTTAACCGAGGTTCGCTGTATCCGTATTTGCAAAAAAAATGCCCTAACATACTAAGATACTACTTCTATAATAAACTTTGTAATAACATAATATTTTCATTAGTAATTAGGGACAAATAAAGTATTAAATAATATACTCAATAATAAACAAACTAGACATTTAGCTTTTTTTATTTATATGCTAATCCACTACATTGAAAAAAGATGTTATTTTTGGAATTTTCGAATAAACTTAACTTTATCCTCGATAGGAAAAGCTTTCCGATTGCCAACGTTAGCCATGGTCACTGCAAAGTTCACAGAATGATAATCAATTAAACTAAAATGGCAGAGAAAACACGTGATTGCTCCTAGGTCGTCTGACCAGAAAGTCCCCCCTTCCCTGGTTGACGCCAGGCCAGGTGTCCACCTGGGGTAGGAGGGGAGATAGAAACTGTAAAGAGCCTTGCCTGTTGTTCCTTTGTCCCACTTATGGGGTTAGCAGCGACTCTAACAAAGGTACAATAGGCGAGGAATGTGGTCTTTGGACCAGAGTATTTCATGCAAAAGGGGTAACTCTTGTAGAAGTTGGGTTGACTTGAGCACGATTAGTGAAGAATGTCCCTTTGGGAAAGTGAAATTTTGAAATTTCAGAAAATATTCAGTTCGCTATAACCGAGAATCTAGCGTTTGCTGTTCGTTGTAAACATATGAAAATTCATTATTAACATAGGGCTTCAGTTGGGAACATGTAATAGGTTCTCTGTAACCGAGGGTTCGTTATATCGCGGTTCGACTGTATTTGATTTTTGAGACTATAAATAGAAACGCTTGCTGGCGAGTGTCAATAGAAGCATGTGTTAAAGAGCTCTTTAACTCATTTTGGAGTGATTGCTTATAGTTTCTCCTCTCGCTTGGGTTGGGATTTTAAGGGAGATATTCTGTCAAGGGTTTTTATGCCTCTCTGTTTTATTTTTGCAGTTATTGTTAAAAGAACGCGTTAACTTTCAGAGGAGGAAAAATGTAAATTTTTAAATGACAAATCTATGGATTTTTCCGACGATAGTGGTAAAGCAATAAATTATTAGAGTTCTTTGGATAGTTATGAATCTTCAAATTCTGAATTAGAAGAGGATAGTACTAATATATCGATTCCAATTCCGTCATGTCAGTTGAGTCCTAAAATAGAAGATTTTTCAGAAGGCTTTGAAGAGTTAATTATTGCAATTTTCTTGAAGTATTTTATAATATTGAATGCAAATATTTATTTTTTCCTATATTTTCGAATTTTGTATCAATAATCTAGCGTTTATTTAGGTACTTTCAATTATAGAGAAATACACTATATTTTTATTTTTTATTATTAAAAATCAAGTATTTTAGTTAAACTTGTTTATAATGAATAGAATATGATATCGTTTACCGCATATTTAAAAATGGTTTCATTTCTATGTAAAGGACACTTTTTATGCTTTATTATGTAACGTGTACTTTTTACGAAATTTAATGCGTGTTAGGCTTAGCGGGAGAAAATGCTTCGGCCGGTGGGCACAGACTGCGCTTGCCAGCTCTCGTCCTATGGGCACGCTTCCTTCAGAGGGCGTCCGTCCCGAAGCGGTTAAGGACTGTTGGGTACTCGTTAGGGTTATATTCAGTTGATGTAAAAAAGAATATTTTTCTTTATTGCCTATACCGTTGGTTACCCAAAGGTTGTAAAAAAGAAAGCTTGCTATATTTTCCCCAAGAATTTATTTTTGTAGAAATATATACAGTATGAGTCAAAATGAATGCTCTGATTTCAAAGCTTTACTTCGCGACAGGTACTTGCTATGTTTAATTGAAGGATACGTACATTATACAATGCTAATATATGTGAAAATTATCTCTTTAATGGAATTGACTGTTATAAGCAGTCTTATGGCATTCCTATGGGTAGTTGTTATTCTAGTGCATTGGCTAATGTATTTCTACATTCATTCGAAAGAGAACTTATTAAGAATGAACTTACTTACGGTTATCGTTTCATTGATGAGCTGATTGTGTTTAATTTTAATATTTAATTGCTAGCCAGAAGAGCTTAAATTAAACAAAACCAATGATGAAATTACCAAATGCAATTTTTTGGATTTGGTAATTGAAATTTTGGATTCAGGTGTCTCTATTGGCTTTTATGATAAAAGAAAAGACTTTAATTTTAAGGCCATTACACTTTGTGACTTTCATACTAATCTTAGTACTAAAATATGAAAAAAACACTATTTATTCACAAATTAATAGAATAAAAAATGTTTGTAACAACCATTCAACATTTGTCACAGCTTTTGATAATTTAAATAATAATTTAAAAGTAAACGGCCACCCAAGTAATTTCTTTAGAATCAAGAGCTCCTAAATTTCTGTTAATTTGATTCGAACTCTTCTCGAATTTTTTTAATAGATGGAGCTACATTTGCTAGCTTATAGACTTAATATCCTTTGTTTCTGAATTGCTGCCATGGCGTTGTTTTCACTGGTATATTTGGCAGAGGGTAATGTTAATTTTATCTTCTATTTCTTTATTGGATTTTTTTAAAAAGACTATTTGAAGTTTTTATTTTAGAAAGGTTTTTCCTACATTATTTCAATTATT
>BGPR01012364.1:14584-45274 GCA_013235015.1 Araneus ventricosus
GCTGCATAACAGACACAATGGTCCGTAAGACGCTATATAAACTGCGAATATTTGCAGTATTTAAAGTAAATGTTCAAAGGACTAGCTGTTCGAAGCTATAGACGTTGCGCTCATTTTTATTCATGGATCTGGATGCTTGAGATTGTAAATACAGTGTTATTCAAAATTATTAAAACAAACTGTTAAAATTTCATCCTTTGTTCATAAAATTTTAAAAAGTTCATAATATTGCTATTTTGTTTGATTTTCTAGTACCTTATTTCAGCCTCCAGATATGCATATAAATTTTAGTTATGTCATGAAATATTACTACTTAGAAAGAATTATTGTTCTAAACGGTATATTCTAGCTGTTCGAAATTATTCGAACGACTGACGACGAAGGTTATATTTAAGTGAGTAAGAATTGTTTTTATTTTGGTAAATTTTAAAAATTTTAACAGATTGATTTATTTTGTAATTTATTTTTTTTTTGGTCTATGAAGCAGTCAAGCCAACAGTTATGCGCATGTGCTAAAAGATTTCGGTACTTACGTATTAACGCCACCGAGGCTACAGATTGGCGGTAATGCGCCAATAAAGAACAATCGTGTTTACAAAAACCGCGAAATTGGCGGCACATAAAAACCGCCAAATTGGCGTTAATACGTAAGTACAATAACCGCCAAATTGGCGTTAATACGTAAGTACAAAAAAAATACCGCCAAATTCGGCGGCCAATTAAAAACCGCCAAATCTGTAGCTTCGGTGGCGTTAATACCAATATTTCTTTTGATATTCGCCACCGCAACATGAAAATCGAAAGGATGGGGTATCATAGGAAAACCTATCGAAAAAGTGTAAATTGCTGATGTTTGGTACCTACTATTTGTGCAAGAAGTGTAAGACGGCAGGATCCATCGAGAACAAGAGAGGGCGAGACAGAAAACCGAAAAAAGTACAAGAAATGACTCTATGAATGCAAGATTTGCACAGAAAAGGTCAATATATCGTGACGAGAGATTAGAATTGTGAACGACTTGAAAAAAATATGTCAGCTCTTACAATTTGCCTCATAATTAAAAACTCAGGGTTGAGAAAGACCATACCTCGCAATACATCTCAAAACTAAACATGGCAATACACTTGGCCTATGCAAAAGAGCATATTTTGAAGGCTTCACAATTCTAGGACATTTTTGTTTGGCCATGCAATAGCAAATATGATCTTTTTGGATAAAAAAATGTAAAACAGTGTAGGAAGATCCGGTGAAGTTCTTAAAATAATGAATATCCTAGAGAGAGTAATCGAACACATAAAAAGAACCAGCGGGAGTGGTCTCCCCTAAACTTTCTCGTATACTTTCTAAGTGGAGATTCGACAAAATCTCGAGTTCGAATTTTTTTTGACGATTACAATACTTTCTCTTTGTATACTTCGTATACGAGAATGTGAAACAAACCAACAAACCTGAAATCAAATATCTGTTGCCACGTTTCAAAAAATATTACTTTGAAGCAGGTGAGATAAAATAGGCAATGAAATGAATACTAAAGCGAAAATTCTGCTTTGGAATTGAATTCCCAAGAAAACAATTTATACTACCACAATCGTAACAATTGCAAAAGCTCGTAAATAAAAGATTTGCTGAAATAATGAGATCGGTTTGAATTGTATTTACAACAATAAAAAATTTGTTACAATTCATGTTTGAGAACATTATTTATTGTTGTAAATAAAATTTACAACAACAACAGATTGCTACCAGTACTTTGAGCATGAGAATCGGATTAAAAGAAATTGAATATGAAATTTGAACGCCCCTTTTTGACGGATTTGGCACAAAATTTAATACTGGCCTACATTCATGACGATAAAACTGCGTACCAAATTTTATCCATCTAGCTATTCAAGTTTTTGAGTTATAGTGTTCACATGACCGCGGACATACAGACTTCCCGTTGACGGATTTTGTCCAAAATTTGATAGAAATCTACAAATTATGTTTAAAGACCACATACCAAATTTCATCCCCGTAGCTCTAATAGTTTTCGAGTTATCGTGTTCACAGACAGACATGATTCCCAAATTGTGTTTTTCGGACTCAGGGAGGTCTAAAACGTGGAGATTCGTCAAAATCTCGAGTTCGAATTTTTTGACGATTACAATACTTTCTCTTTGTATACTTCGTATACGAGAAAGTAAAAATACAGAAGAAAAGGAAGAAGCATAAAATAGCGATAACAATACACCTTTTGCGCTCCAAAGCAGCAGCATCCAGTGATTGCATATTGCATCAACAATATTGTCCGCAATTAACCAGCAAATCACTATAGAATCAAACAACAAAAAATCATGCTCTAATAATTAAAACATATAAAAGAAAACAATTAGAATGAAAGAAATAGAAGAGAACTCAAATGGGGAACTTTTTCGAAGGCCACTCGGCATCGGAGTTCTAATATGGAGAATTTTTTTAATTTTTGATATCTTTTGTTAAATAATTGTAATTTCTAGAGAGGGTAAAACACTGAGGCATAGATGTGATGATATGGGGTTGTTTCCCTCTAAAGTCGTTGGTTAAATTGTGAGGATTAACGGTAAAATGACTGCAAGTATGTGCATCGATGGCATGTCCCAAAACCTGAAGAAATCCATCAAAAATTTGAGTGTGAGTCGACGGTATGTTTTCAACGAGATAATGACCTAAAACACACCTCAAAGATTTCCAAAGATTATTTCCTTAAAAACAAAAATAAGATACCGGATTGGCCACCACAAAGCTCAATCTTATTCTTATCTAGCATTTATGGTCATTTTTGAATTAGAAAATACTTTTTGAACAGAGAAGAAATAAAAATCATTTTTTAGACGATCAAAAATGAAAGGAGCAGTATCACGCAGGAAAACACCTACAAAATGGTTCATAGCCTGAATAAATGACTAAAAGCAGTGGCTGAAGAGAAAGAAGTCTCATATAAACATTAAGTACCAATATTTTATTTCAAAAAATTGTTATGTCATTTTTTGTTGTAAGTTTTTGACCGTTCGAATAATTTTGAACAGAACATAAGTTAGAGTTATGTGGAAATGTTCCAATTCTCAGGAATTTTGCTATAAAGTTTGAGTTATTTGAAGCTTTTGGTAATGAATACGATTGAATTAATGATAAAATTAATATATTTGAGATATAAATAGATAAATTTATTTCTGTAATAAAAAAATGTAAAATTTTCTGTAGCGTTCTGATAATTTTGAAGAGCACTCTAAACCTCTGGAAAATAATTCTTGTAGCAGTCGCCCTTTGCCTCTGCGTCCCTACGGTTCTATTTTTAAAAAACACTATTTCTAAATTTAGAGTATTTGTCGATGCAGCAGCATTATTAATTTCTTTAGGTCCTATTTTCAGAACATCATACTTAAGATAAAATGCATTTTAGAGATTCCTCCACTAGCATTTACTATTATATCCTAAAATAGAGAGAGAATTTTTGAAAGTCTTCATTTAAAGCTTTTCTTTCAAGTTTCTTTTATTGATATATTAAAAATTGATATAAAATTAAATTATGCAATATATATATATATAGATAGATAGATAGATATAAATCGAAATATAACTTATTATATATGATCATACAGAAACAAAGTAAACAAGACATCGAGAAGCAAATCTTATACTAAAAAGTCATTATTTGCACAATACAACCAAATATATATATATATATAAACAGAAAAGAAACAAAAGACAAAAATTCAAAAACATACAAGAAACAAAGGACAAAAAAAGAAAATAAAAATTTAATAAATTGAAAAATATTATGGCAAGCCGCTCGTCAGGAAGGGAAGCCCGTCTATGATATTAATAAGTGCTTTTTTCTGCTAACGACGAAAAAACGTAGAAATTTTGTCGATATCCCCTCAAGAAGCACAAGACAATAAAAAATGGAAAAATTCTGGAATAAACGACAACAAATACAATGAAGATAATTTAAAAAATCTAAAGCAAAAAATCCGAATACATAAGACCTAGAATAAAAGTAATACAAAAATATTCACAAAACAATAAAAGAGAAAAAAGGAAAAGGCTTACCACCTCCAGAAATAAGCACAGGACGAGGAAATGTCGCCAGACCAGTTATTGATGTTGCTAAACAGAGGAAGAAAAGGAGAAAAAGGCCTTGCCGAATATATATACAGTCGGACCTCTATTTAACGAACCTCTATTTTGCGAACTTTTCCTTGAAATCAAGAACATTTTGCGAATTTCTTCGTAAAATAACCTCCAAATAGAGAAGTGCATTCTCTATTTAACGAACTTTTTCTTGTGATCCAATATTGTTTTTTCTCCCTAGTTCTCAAAATATTTCTGAACATTTCAAACTTATTCTTTCTTTTAACACATTTTGTGGTGATCAATGACCTTGGACTGGGTTTACCAGTCTCCTAATTCATCGATAGCATTAAAATCGCAGTCATTCTTTTCATTTCATCCAGGAGGTGCAACCTTTACCCCCCCCCACACACACATACTGTCCACTTCAGTAGAAAAACTTTCAATATCCCCTTTCACCCTCAATGGAGTTGTCCCGTGTCCTCGAACTTTATCAGTAATTAAATTTAAGGACGCATGTGGTAATGTATGCTTAAAATTACTTGTTGAAATAAATGCGATAATGTCATTAAAATTCATTAATTTTAAAATAAAATTATTTTTTAAAAATTGAAAATACTGTGTATTTCCGGACAATGTTTTGTTTTATTCTAGTTTTCCTTGCAGATTTCATTTTGATGGATAAGATATATAAAACAAATAGATATTAATTTACAAAATAAAAGAGTGATTAATTACCTTTTTAATAATAATATTTAGTGTTTATGAATTTAAAATCTGTTTTGTGTAGTTTAAAGTATTTTAAAAGATGAATCTCTATTTAACGAATTTTCCATATAACGAACTTTTTTTCGTTATTTAGCGACTTCGTTAAATAGAGGTCCGACTGTATAACAGCAAAAGCAAGAATGAAAGGTAAACCTAAGTTTAACCAGTTAAAGTGGGGATTTCCAAGGCTTTGCGGCTAAAGCCCGCAGATTTCCCGACGCTTCCACCTTTAACCGACTAAGATTGGTTAGACCCAGTTTTAACCGGTTAAAGGTTTGAACGGTACGGAAGCGTTGGGAAATCTTCGGGCTTTAGCCTCAAAGCCTATATATACATTTATATTGGCTTTAAATTTTTATATTGGCTTTAAATTTTTAACTTTCATGTCCAACGTTAAAGCGAAATATAAAGTAAACAGCAATTCAATCTGACAATGTGAAAGAACAATAGATGAAATGAAAATATGAGCATATGCTCTAAATGGTGTTTTCATTTTGCATCAAAACTATCGTTTTACCTTGAAATGTCAATCATATACATGTATCATTCTTTTAAACTACAATGCGTAACGAAATACGAAATACTCACAATTACATAAAAAAAAAAATCGGAATTGCCCTTGTCACCTGACTGCACACTGTCTGACCATGCGAGCCATTTTTCCTGCAGCAAAATGCATAATGGATTCCAAAATTAAATCTCTGTCTGCGTCAAGTATTATGTTAGCATAAACTAATCATATATTGCATCCTTCTTCACAACAAAACTTCTGTTTATTTATTAAGTTGGCATTTCATCAATTTGATGTAACTATAAAGATATTGTCCTTAGAACTAATTTTCTCGCATAAAAATATTTCTTGAGCAAAGACTCTGAGAATGTTTTAAACTGAATAGATTTCTTCCGAGGACTTTTCACTAATCTTGCTTTCACATTCGAGCCAATTAACTCTTTCAAGTCTGGTGGTACATTTTTTGTACCATCATTCTATTTGTGATATATGCTTGTAGATTTTTCTTTACCATCCTTACCAAAGAAATGCAATGTATCTTGTGGTTCGAAGGTCAGTTTTGAGCCAAATGTATTGTGCTTGAGACAGATCAGAAACAAAGCAAAATTTCAAAGATATTTGCCTGTAAAATAGACATTTTTATGTAATCTTGTACCTATGAATGTTCTATAAAATTAATGTACAATTATGTATTAAAATTGATGCACGGTTATTATGATAATTATAAAACATTGATACAAACTCCAGTCAAGATAACTACCGCTTTTTAGCCTTATTTCATATTCATTGAACTTTCTAAAGCAATATTGAATATTAATCTGAATANTCATTGAACTTTCTAAAGCAATATTGAATATTAATCTGAATATTCATCGAACGTTCTAAAGCAATATTGAATATGAATTTGAATAATCATTGAACTTTCTAAAGCAATATTGAATATGAATCTGAATATTCATTGAACTTTCTAAAGCAATATTGAATATTAAATTGAATATTCATTGAACTTTCTAAAACAATATTGAATATTCATTGAACTTTCTAAAGCAATATTGAATATGAATTTGGATATTCATTGAACTTTCTAAAGCAATATTGAATATTAATTTGAATATTCATTGAACTTTCTAAAGCAATATTTGCTTTCATATTTGTACTAATATTAGATTTAATAAGTCAGTTCGAGTGAAGTAATAATCATATACCAAATGCAATCCTCTAATAAAAATACTAAACGATTGAGTGTATAATCGATCATGAAAACTGCATGTTTTATTCTGTAGTGCTGTGATGCCATGCACTTTTACCGCCTGCAAGATGTGCATTGGAATCCAAAGCTAAATTAACACGTAATTAGCATGAATCTACTCTCTTAAGTTAATGAATAATTTTTTAAAATTTATAATAGTATTCCATACTACAATTTCTATTCAATTTTAAACTTGGAGTATATTTTCTTTTTTCTCTGCTTCTATGAATTGTATATCATGTCCAAAGAAAAATGATAAGCTTGATGCTTAATGACTAATAGCAATAACGAATAGACTTATATAAATTTCATTTGTAACACAGCCTTTAAAGGTTTTAAATATTCAGTTACGCTATTTCATTAAACTTAATACTATGCCACGTTGAAAATATTCAGAACACAAAAATTAGGATCCATTTTAAATGTCATAAATTTTTAACAATTTTCAGAAATTACACTTAACGAAACATCATACAAAAAATTTATTTCTTGTGTTTGCCTGCAGTCTTTGCTTCGCCTACTTGAATTCGTTTTAATAAATGCGAAGAAATAGCAAGTTTTAGTTAATTCCTAAAATTGTAAGTAAGTCATGATTTAATTTTACTAATGATTCAGAATGAATGATTAAAAAATTCAAAAAATTTATAATTTAATTCTCCTTCTTAAACTTAAGTATGATAGTAAGTCTCCTTCTTAAATTGTACTTAGTGTAGTAAATTTAATGGCTGTGAATAATAAAAGAAGATGAAAAGTTTTAAAAATTATTTTTCGCCAAAGCATTTCAATCCTTTTAAAAAGACTATCAGACGCTTGTTTGTTATGAGCCGATGTCTCTGAAAAATTAATTTTTGTTTACTAGAGAAATTTCAACTGCATCAGACACTGGTAATTGAAATAAGTGCTATTTATTCGTATTTGTTAATTTAAAGTGATAATTAAAATGTTTATAAAATTTTGCAAAGTTCCATGGAGCTGTAACGAAAATAATATATTATTCAGTGAAAAATTAGATTCTTCAACACAGATGACATGTTGAGATAGCAAACAGGATTACTTAAAATATTTAATATTTTGAACTGTGTTAATGATTAATTTGGTAGCTCTTCTCAAATTTTACTTAATGTTCCTTTTAAAGCTAAATCTATAATTAAAATGTAAATAAACACTATACCCTCTTTACTCCATTTAGAGATATTTAAATGAAAGTAGTTACTGTAAAATCAGCAAATTTTCTTAAGAGTCATATGTTATTGTATTTGAAAGTTTAATCATATAGTAAAGAAAAGTTTTGAAATTCACACTTATCCGAGTATATTAAAAGAAGATTTGCAATTTATAGAGTCAAAAACATTTAAATTTTGCTCCCTATTAGGTTTATGAATATAATATTTTGAAACTGAGTAATAAATTTTATATTTTGTTATAAAAAAAACTGACGCGATAGAAATCTAAAAATTCAGACACTGAAAACAAAATAATTTCTAAAAATCCCTAATTAAGAAGGTATGCAAATACAATCATTGCATTTTGTACCTCTCAAAATAAAACTTATAAATATTTATGATTGTTTGTCGCGATATCCGAGTAGATACAAAGATGAAAAATATCTTCAGCATTTCAGTTTTAAAGCATTGAAATTAAAATCGTTAATGCAGTAAAATTGTTAGGGCAGGTATCGCAAAACTGCGGAAAATGTAGTAATTTCATTACTACAGAATTGCCATTTAGAGTAGTTTTCAAACGAATAACAGTTTTTTAAATTTTTGGGTTCTCAATGAAAATATAGCATTTTAATTTTTTGAGAACCTAATTACCAACTAATCGATTAATTTATTAAAAGTTTGATGCAGCAGTAGAGGTGCCACCTGGTGGGGAATTTGAGAAACATCTATTGCAATCTTCCACAATATCTATAATAATTATAAATTAAAGACTAAAATGTGGAAAATAATTAAAATAAAAATAATTCCTACTTTATGGCACGCTAATAAAAAAGCTTTCAAAACCAGTTTTTATAAATTTTATTTTCATTTATGTGTGTGTGAATCGTTGTTAATTCATTGATTTTTTTTAAATTAGCATTCCACGACAAAAGCAGTACTTTTGGGGTGACCAGGGACCATCAAAATGATTTTTCTAGATTTTAAACTAATCAATTTGAAATTTTTCAGACTTTAATATGAGAACTATATAAGACAACATAAAACATTTCTCTGCAATATATTTATTTATATCTGAGTTATGGGTGTAAATGTAATTCTTAATAACAATTAATAACCTTTATGATAAATGTACCAGGTGCTCAAAATTACTCGAAATCATTCTAATTTATTTAGTTAATTACTCTAACGCCTTTTTAAAAAAAAGTCGAGATTAATTTTTATGTTTCAGAAAGGAATTTCAAAATGAAATTTTGATGCAGCAGTAGAGGCGGCACCTGGTGGGAAATTTGAGAAACATCTATTGCAATCTTCCACAATATCTATAATAATTATAAATTAAAGACTAAAATGTAGAAAATAATTAAAATAAAAATAATTTCTACTTTATGGCACGCTAATAAAAAAGCTTTCAAAACCAGTTTTTATAAACTTTATTTTCATTTATGAATCGTTGTTAATTCATCGATTTTTTAAAATTAGCATTCCACGACAAAAGCAGCACTTTGGGGGTGACTCTTACTTTTAAAGTGACCAGGGACTATCAAAATGATTTTTCTAGATTTTAAACTAATCAATTTGAAATTTTTCAGGCTTTAATATGAGAACTATATAAGACAACATAAAAAATTTCTCTGCAATATATTTATTTATGTCTGAGTTATGGGTATAAATGTATTTCTTAATAGCAATTAATAGCCTTTATGATAAATGTTCCAGGCACTCAAAATTACTCGAAATAATTCTAATTTTTTTAGTTAATTACTCTAACGCCTTTTTAAAAAAAGTCGAGATTAATTTTTATGTTTCAGAAAGGAATTTCAAAATGAACACACATAATAACTCGGTACTATTGATTTTAGAAAAAATGTTACCAATTATATTTGATATGTAAGAAAATATTTACATTGTAATAACAAAATAACAATTGTATATGAATGCCAAAACTTCTTCTCCATGTATGTCTTTATATTTATATGAAATGTCATGAAATTTGAACAAAAATTGAAGCGCCTGGAATATTTACCTAAACAACTTGGAAGATTGATTTTTAACTACAATAAAATTAAAGATAGTAATAATATTGACAACTGTAATTGTAATGTATACAACAACTTTATAGATAAAAAGCATGGACATGTTATAACAGGAGACTTAAATATAATAGATAATAGTTTATCAAGAGAACTTATGAAAAAGGGAATTAAATATAGAATGATTATATGTAATAGTGATGAGAGTATTAAAACACAATTAAGAAAAGATTTAGAGAATTTCATATTAAAAATGGCTATTAAATATAGTATGCCCTTAGAAGCTTTTGAGGAATATAAGTATAGCATGTTGAATGAATTGTTTGGATACAACTTTAGAACAACTGATGAGACAAGATACAAGGATATAAAAATACATATAGAAGAACTGCAGAGGGAATTTATTATAGTATATGTTGACAAAGTACGTAACAATTATGTTATCATATGTAAATATTTTTATTGTAAGATGCTAAAAGAACATATTCTTAATAATGATGCATATATTGAAACTAATTTTAGTATTAAAGAAATAGACAATAGAATTAAAGCTTTTCATAAGAGATTAAATATTTATTGTGAGAAAGTTAACTATCCCCATATTTTTCTTACACCAAAATTTCATAAAACCCCTATAAATTCAGAAGTGTAACGATTGGTAGTTATAGCTGTTTAAAGAAAATAGGTAAATTATTACAAAAATATTTGCAAGAGATTATTAAAAAATTAAAAGAACAGAATAATGCGGTGATTATTAATAATAGCTTTGAAATTATAAAGAATCTTAAAGATATTGATGTTTACTCAGTGCATACTTTTGATTTTCAAGATTTATTCAATAGTATTGATATCAAAGATTTTAATGAGAATTTTAATAAAGATTTATGAAGATTTTATCATAAATAAAATGATTGATTTAAAAAATATAAAACACTAATAGAAGTTATATTAAATGAAAATTATATTAGCTTTGACAATAAATTATACCAACAAATTAACGGTATTCCACAAGGTGGACCATCAAGTAATGCTCTTGCTAACTTATACTTACATTATTTTGAAAAAGAAATTAATTGCAATTCTTGTATAATGTACAGGTATATTGATGATTTAATTATTTGTTCAAGAGAAGAAGGATACACGCCACTTATTGACTTTTATCCAGAGTATTTAACTTTAATTAAAACTAATCAAGGTACTACTTCTGCAGATTTTCTAGATCTTGAGATCAAAATAGTTAATAATAAATTAAATACGGAAAATTTTTGATAAAAGAAACACTTTTATGTTTAATATAAATAGGCTACTATTTTGGAATAGCAATATAAGTCTTAAAATATTTAGAAACATCATCCTGAACTTTTTACATAGAGGCAATATTTTAATCACAGATAGTGGAAAACAGAGATCATATATCGATACATTTACTGAAAATGCCCTGATATATGGATTTCCTATTAATTTCATGCTTGCTTATATTAACAAAAAATTGTTAACACCTTTAAATTGATAGTACATTAGAATTGATTAATTTGAAATATTCATATCCTTTGATTTCAGTTAGATTTTAGTACATCTTAACATTGGTAGATGGCGCCACTATTATTAGAAATAGTTTGAAAATGATAATATGTAGAATTACATCATTATTTAAATGTTAATATCAAAATAAAATATGTTAATATAACGTTTTTAAAAAATATATAAATTTATAGTTTAATTTATTAATGATGATTTAATATAGTATATATAACATATTTTAGTTAAAATATTTTCACAATAAATGCGGAACTGTAATTCGTATTTAGCTTTTGGCATTTTTTTTTGCTATGACTCTGAATAAGTAAGCATTTAGTTAATTTTCTCGTTCTTTTCTTAATATATTTTGGAGATTTACTCCTATATTTGTTGTCTTTTCCCAATTGGCCCTCACAGAAATTTGGTGTCTATAAATTTCGAAATAATGTGACATAATCGATTCCTAAGGTAGATTGGCAATTGATTGTTGGAATTCCGTATCTGGATTGTCTTTTTCATAGTAATAGTTTGTAATCTTATTAGCTTTCTGTATTTATTGTGTGAATAATATTAGGTTATATTGTTTACTATATATAATTTTAAATGAGGGATTAATAGTTGTATATGATGAAAATGTTATTTGAGTTTTAATGGTTTAAATATATATATATATATATATATATAGAGAGAGAGAGAGAGAGAGAGAGAGAGAGAGAGAGTTAAACCTTTGTTATACGCGGATTCATTCAGATTGCTCGAGTATATTTTGCGTTGGTTCTTGAAATCAGCTCGTAGTGGTTTCTCATCTATTTAGCTATCTTTCCATATCTTTGAGGAGTGCAGATTATGCCAAAGGCCGGAAATTATAATTCTGATCTCTGAGGTCAGCCGTCTAAAGTCGTAAGTTTTTCTTTATTCTTTATTTTTGATATTTTTTGTTTACATATTTTAGGTTGAGCACGATTGTAATTGCTTACAACAAATTGAATTTTTTTATAGAAATTGTGAATGGCTTTCTAAAACAGTATGACTAATGCTAGTACATTTTTCTACATACACGAAAGGAGCTAAAAAAGTACAATACTCGCGATGGGAACTAATTAAAATAAATTTCAAAGTTGCTCTAGCAAACATTGTGAAAATTAAATTATAATCACTTACTGAAATTAAAGACCAGGCTCAAAATCTGTGAGATCGCCGAGCCTAATATGAGGCTAATTGTAGCCATGCCAAAAGAAAGATTAAAAGTAATAAAAGAAAAGTCGCTGGATGGTAAAATACAAAATGATTCACTCATTCTGGATTAAAACAAATTTTTGTAGAAAATGTAATTACAGTACAACTCCGGTTAACAGAACAAAACGGGGCGGAGAGCCGTTCCAAATAACGATTTTTTCGGTTAACCCTTGAATTGTTAGGTTAAATGAGTGGGCAGAGGCGCAGGTGGAAGAATAAGACCAGGGATAATCAAACAAACATTTATTCAACACAGACACAGGACAAAAACATCAAGACAGTAATACGAGCACATCACAGTTCGGCTACGTGATCTGGTGAGAAGTTAGACTCGCAGCCGCCCGCTACACGTACTTGGAGTCACGTGAGCATTGGCTGCATCCGGGTATTAACATGAACATCTATTACTATTCTGTATCTAATTAGATTATGTAATTCTGAAATGTTTTGAGTGTAAAACGAATCCAAAACTCTCTTTGTAGGTTACACTTTTGTTCTTTATTAACATTTTAACCCCGATGCGACTTTTTTCTTTAGTCCCTTTAAAACCGGTACTATTTGGGAGGAAGCGACATAAATTGGACTCTCCCAAACTGAGTGGTCATTTACCCCAACCCCGCTATAACCTTCCCTTAAGGCGCACGGAAATGGGCTGTGGTGGGCAAGTATAATTGGACCCCTCTAACGCGCTTATCTCCTAAGCTATCTCAGAACCTCACCTCCCCTCAAAAGAAGCCAATCGCCTCAGACCGGCCCTTCTCGCTGTTAAAAAGAAATTTTTAGACCGCCAGGGACCGCTTCGGTCGGTGTGAGAGGGTTAAAACTTGAATAAGAGATTAGCATTCTCGGTCGGTGTGAGAGGGTTAAAACTTGAATAAGAGATTAGCATTGGTACAAAAAACTAAATTTTAAAGTTTATTTCTTAGTCCAGTTCTAAAATAATTTTTAAAAATGTAATTTAATAATGTAAAAAAATTTAAAAGAAACTTGCTTCCTTCCGGGTCGTCCCCGTTTGGGGTCACCCCCTCATATGAGAACCCCCTTAGATACAGCCACCTTGATACACTCAAAAAGTAATGTTGAATCTTACAGAAAATCATAAATTAAAACTTCGAGAATATTGGAGGAAAATTTTCGAGTTAATTTGCTAACATTGCAAACTTCCAGAACTGAAAAAAATTTCTTATCTCAGAGTTGAGGAATTTTCCCAAACTTTATCTCTAACAATTCCTATTCCGAAACGAAATTTCATAAGGCTGCTATATTCATTCTAAAAGCAGTACTTTTAGCCCTATCCTAAACCTATTATTTTCCATTTATAGTTGAATTTAACGGTTGAGAAGCGAGTGAAATTGCACTGCACCGCAGAGGGTTAAACCTCGGCTAACCTTCGTTTTACTGTATTTTATTCACCAGTTAGTTAATGAAAAAAATAAATTGATACATTTTTCTTTCGTCTAAAGATTGTTAAGAACTATTTAAATGTTTTACAGCCATCTCTTTTTGAATGCATAAATTGCTGAAACATCTTAAAAATTAGGGTGCATTGAAAAAAATGCTTTGCAAAAAGTGAGTGACGGTAATATCTTTCTCGGGTAACGCGATGTTTCATCATAAGAAAACTGTTTACAGTTAGAAACGAAAGTTAATTTTCAAAAACTGATGAGATGATTTCAGTTTCGCGCCACTTTCACCAGATGGCACCACTAATTCCACCATTAAAACCTTGCTTACATTTTGTTGTTTCTTGAAATTCTCACGAAAAACTCCATTTGCACCATACCTGATTTAAATAAATGAAAAAATAAAGGTTTATATTTCTAACAAGTAAAATTAAATCGTTATTCATCCCATGCATATTTATGCAAGTGATAAATCACAAAAATCAGAAGATTTCATTTTAAAATAAACTTGATAACTATAAATCAAACAATAAGATGAAGCTTTTTTCCTCCTAAATAATTTCAAAAGTATGAAAAAATATGCTTGGATGATTTATTTTATTATTATTTTTTTCTTGGTATTTATCAGACAATTTATCTCGGCCCTATTCTCATACATTTTCAAAAAAATATTATCTTGATATGCATACTGAACAACCGGTATCTACAACTGATTCTGTAAAAATGGCTTCACATGGAGTGTGCGATTTTCCCCAATCTCCCAGATAGCAATTTTAGTTTCCAGCAAACTTGCAGCAGACTTGCACTGCAAATCTGCAAGCTTGTAGCAAGTTTGACACGACAAGAGTGCAAATATGAAACAAGTTTGCAGTAAGTTAACGCAAGCTTCGAAAACACCATGGGACGAACTTGTCGCAAGCTTGCATTGCAAAGTCATTGCAAATTATAGCAAAAGCAGAGCATGAACACAACCGGGATAGAACTCGCGATCTACCAGTTCCGAAGCAGACGCGCTAATCAATCGGCCAGTTAAACTCTGAGAGGAGAAGATGGATTTCGCTAATATATCGTTGAATTCGATTCGTATACGATTTATTTTAAACTATTTTCTTGATTTCATTAATTTTTTGAGTTGAGAATATCATTTGAAGTCAAAGAGAGAGCGAGTTTCGCTAATAACTACGTTTTGCTAGTAGAATAAATTATGAAATTAGAGTTCAAAAGTAATTAATTTAAAATGGGACAAAATGTATAAGTTATTATTTTTCAACAAACATTGACTGTTTTTTCGGTTTAATTTTGTTTATAATCGTTAAAATTTCAACATTGAAAAAAAGGCGATATACTTTTCTTTAAAGTGCGAGTGTTATATTTAGTAAAAAGATGGAAAATGTTTCAAAATTTTTTTTTATAAAAAAGTTAGTTTTTTTGCAAATTATCATTGATTTATTGAATGAATAAAAAGAAGGACGGTCTAGGAGATGCTATTAAAAATCGGATGTTTTTTTAAAAACAGAGACAAAGATAATTATCTTTTTGTGCTATCTTTGCATCAAGCTTGCTTTGCAAACTTGCAGCAAATTTGCATTGCAAGGAGGTGTCGCTAGTTGTCACGTCGAACTTGCTATAAGTTCGCTTCAAGCTTGACGCGTCAAATTTGCGATGACAAGGTAATAGCAAGTCAAAATCAAACTTACGTGCTATCTGGGCTACGATTGTATATTTACTTATCTCGAGTAATCAGTGCTGCCTTAGTAAAAGGTAAAATTTTGTTTTCCATATGGAACCACTTCTATTTTCTTTTTTGTTCACATAACTTACTATTTTATCGGCAGGCCCTAAAATAGTTTAGTAGAACAAGATGCTTTACAATATAGGGATGTACAATCCACGATTTTTTGAGTAACAAATATTTTTGCTATTGCTATTTTTAAATATCTGTTCCAAATAACTGTTATTTAAATCGGACTTTTAATTTTGAAAAAGTCTTATGTTCTAAGTAAAGTAAAGTTCTAAGAAAAGTAAAATGTTCTAAAAAATTCAAATAAAACATTGTTATAACTTCTACTTATTGTTAATACTTTCTATTAAGTTTTAATGTTTAGTTCTTTGTATTGTCAAGAGATGGCGCCAGGAAACATTCTTGTAGAAAGATATGTTGGAACTTGAGTTCACGGGTCACAATAAATAGTAATCAATCATAGAAGTCAACCTTCGAACAATATTCTTACAGTCTGAGTGATATTGGTCATCATTCAGACTACCGAACAACATCGTAGAAAGATCATACAATATCTTTGTGCCAATAAGAGGATGAGGTCGCTCCTTTGACCGATTAAGTTTGTATTTGTAGTAGTGCGAATAGTTTCTTTTATAGCCCTCATAAGAAAAAAAAATTAGAAACTTTCCTTCGAAACTTTAAAAGAAACTTCATTCATCTGAAAGAGATCGGCAGAGACATCACCTGATTACGTAACATACACAAAAGGCTCTAAATTTTGAAATCTTGATGCTCTGTACTCTAAAAAATACACCGAAATTATTGAGGATTTTTGTAACATTTAAGATCTTATATTCTTCAAATGATTTTTTAAGTGGGATTGTGTCAATAAATACTATTCGTTTTGCATTCAATTTGTAAGAATTTATGATTGACATTATAGCACTCTTTTTTTTCTGGAAACAAGAGACCTAAAATAAATTTAAATCCCTTCAGCAGATGGCGCTACAGTCACTTTCACAATTATTGCGTTGTGAATTTCTTTGAATAATTATACAATATTTACGGGGTAGTAGATATTTATTTAAAAGAAGAGAAATTTTAAAAAACCAGATGGGTCACTGAGTAATAAATATGGAATAGTGTTCCATTTAAAAGATAGATGGCGACATGATAGCTCACGACTATTCAGCCATACATTTCATTTATAAGAAACTTATAAGAAATAATATATAAGAAATATTATATAAACTTATAAAAAATAATATATAAACTTATAGGAAATAATATGTATTTTGGAATTTAAAAGAACTTCTTTTAAGGTAAATAAATTCAATTTGTTTAGATGAGTTTTAAATATGGATTAGGCAAATTAATTCTTAATTGGACGAAACTGCTAGGATGTCAAATTAGATGTCGGACGAAATTTAGGTATCATATTTGTCTTAAGCGTCAATATATGATTTACCGAAAAAAAAAAGGAACAACGGAAGAAATTATATGAATTCCTGACAACAAAAGTAAAAGTCATTTTGAAAATCCATTTTCAGATTTGAGGGCATTGTTTTAGTAACGAAAATTAGAAATATGATTGCAAATCTTGCATTTCACATAATAAAATCCAAAATCCGTATTAAAAATCTGTCACGGAGATTCGGAAATATTATTCTACTTAGTTTGGTAGTACCCAGATAGCACGTAAGTTTGCAGGAAGTTTGATTTTGACTTGATATTTATTACTTTGTTATCTCAAATTTGACGCGTCAAGCTTGAAGCGAACTTGTAACAAGTTCGCCGTGACAACTAGCGCTACCTCCTTGCAATGCAAATTTGTTGCAAGTTTGCAAAACAAGCTTGATGCAAAGATAGCACAAAAAGATAATTATCTTTGTCTCTGTTTTAAAAAAAATCCGAGTTTTAATGGCATCTCCTAGACCGTCCTTCTTTTTATTAATTCAATAAATCAATGATAATTTGTAAAAAAACTAACTTTTTTATAAAAAAAATTTGAAACATTTTCCATCTTTTTACTAAATATAACACTCGCACTTTAAAGAAAACTATGTCGCCTTTTTCTTAATATTGAAATTTTAACGTTTATAAACAAAATTAAACCGAAAAAACAGTCAATGTTTGTTGAAAAATAATAACTTATACATTTTGTCCCATTTTAAAGTAATTAATTTTGAACTCTAATTTTATAATTTATGCTACTAGCAAAACGTAGTTATTAGCGAAAATCGCTCTCTCTTTGGCTTCAAATCATATTTTCAACTCAAAATTTAAAAAATTAATGAAATCAAGAAAACAGTTTAAAATAAATCGTATACGAATCGAATCGAACGATATATTAGGGAAATCCATCTTCTCCTCTCAGAGTTTAACTGGCCGATTGGTTAGCGCGTCTGTTTCGGAACCGGTAGATCGCGAGTTCTATCCCGGGTTGTGTTCATACTCTGTTTTTGCTATAATTTGCAATGAGTTTGCAATGCAAGCTTGCTGCAAGTTCGTCCCATGGTGACTTCGAAGCTTGCGTTAACTTGCAGCAAACTTGTTTCACACTTGCACTTTTGTCGTGTCAAACTTGCTACAAACTAAAATTGCTATCTGGGTAGAATATTAGTGTTGGGAAACGGGCTATAAGATGCATGGAATGATACATATAATGATTATTTGCCAGTCTAAGATGAATATATTTCAACTGTGAGAAAAATGTAACATATGAATGGCGAAGTGCCAATTAAAATTAAGTCTATCGCGGAGGAAGTTAAAGGAAAAAATGAATTTTTCTCGTAATGATAAAAGCATGACAAAGAAAATATCTTTAATCAGTATTATGATTAAAGTATTATTACTGTTAGTATTATTGAGAAATGAATTGTTTGATTTTAAAATGTGACTTTTGACATTTTAAAGATTTTTCAGGGGCAGAAAAAAGGGGGTTGTAAAAAGACACGAAATTAGGGTCCAAGATACCACTAATCTTTCACAGTAAAAAAACTAACCAATTAACTAGCGTCAAAAATATTATGATTATTAACTTTTGGAAAAATTCAAATTTAAATTTTACCCCCTTTTAATGTCAAATGTGTTCTCAGATGCATGGAATTTTCAATAAGCGCACAGAATTTTCACTTTCTTCTTTATTCTTGACATTAGAACACACACAATAGACGGTCACAACAGAACACAACACATATTAACAGAATATACACATATTTGAATATTTAGCCGCTGACAAAGAGCGATCTGTGCACAATGTAGACAAACGTCGCGCCGAAGTATACTATACAGCAACAACTGAAACTGACAATGAAACCAACTGAAACTACTCTTGAACTGCATTGCACATATTTACAAGGTATACACAGCGCCATCTGCAGACAGCATTCATTTACATATTTAGTATATGAATAATAATAAATAAAAGATGACGATTACAGATAAGATTACAGATTTGATACACCTGAACATCAAATAATATAAGCATCCAAAACTTTTTTTAAAAATTATTATAAAGTCAGGAATATATCAGTGAAACTTAACTAAAACTCAAATTTATTTATTTGCGACTAATCGATTAATTAAAGTTAAGTTTAATTTAATGTCTAAAAACAGTTAAATTTAAAGTCCAAAATAAAATAAAATGAAGTTTTAAAGTTAGTCTTTTCTATGTAAAATTCAAATTTAAAATAAAAAATTCAGGAAGAAATGATTAGAAGCCAGGAATATCAGTCAAACTCAAATGAATTCAAAATTTGTCTATTTTCAAGTCAACCAAAAAGTTCTTTCCAACGGCGAAATACAGGCTTGAACGAAATTCTTTCTTCTTGGGCATGATAAATTTGGGGAATATTTAACCCTCTCACACCGGTTCTGTGTCCGATGCGACAGGCGCATTTCCGCACATCGTTAACTAGTGGAATTTGCGCACACTTTGTATGTGGTTCTGTGTCCGATGCGCACAGGCGCATTTCCGCACATCATTAACTAGTGGAATTTGCGCACACTTTGTATGTGGTTCTGTGTCCGATGCGCACAGGTGCATTTCCGCACACCATTAACTAGTGGAATTTGCGCACACATTGTAGGTTTACTGGATCGCAATTACCTTTGGTAGGAAAACTCGGCGAACAACTAGAGGGGCAATAGAGAATGCATACTTAAGAGAGTGATTAATGTGTGAGGGATTTTTTTCTATGAGATAATCACCATTTTCACAAGGGAAAATTGATATTTACATTATTCATATATTTTCAACTTATTTAATATAACTATTAATTTATATGGATTATTTATCGTTTAATTTGAATTATATCTGTATTAGTCACTTGTTTGAAAATAACACTTATTAAGGTCCTTAGCATTTTCCGACGGAAGCATCATTGTGTTATCAGGGGCAAGAAGTGTCATTCTTCTACTGACATTGATTGATTGCCATATGTCCAAGGTTTTCAATGTGCCAAAGCCAAACCAAATCATATAGACATCGATAAAGTTTACAATACTGCAACCTTTCCAACGCTTGTGCGCAAAGGACACTTCTTAATGACTTACCGCAAATGCGACTGTGCGCAAGTTCCACAATACCCTCACATCGAGAGAGGCGGTCTAAAAATTTCCTCTTAGCGACGAAGGCCGGTTTGAGGCGGTTCCCTTTTTATGAGGGGTAGTGAGATTCCGAGATCACTTTGGAGATAAGCGCGGTAGGGGGTCCAATTATCCTTGCCATCCACAGCCCATTTCCGTGCGCCTTAAGGGTTGTTACAGCAAGGGAAGCAGTGGTGGGGTAAATGAGCACCCAGGTTAGGAGAGTCTAATTCATGTCGTATCTTCCCAAAAAAGACCCGGATTTAAAGGTGCTAGAAGAATAAATTCGTCTAGGGATTAAAGAGATAAAAAGGTTGAATCGACAGACTGGTGACTAGTGTGACTGTTCTGCAAAAGAAATTCAGGATGTAGAACATATTATTTTTCGGTGCAGCATGTCCAGGATTGCAGGAAAATTTTACAGCATAAAACTTGAGGTTCCAGAAAAACACTGGCCTGTCGCCCTGATTTCATTGAATAACAAAAAGTCCTTTTTCTTACCTTTTACAGAATGTGTTCACACTTGTATATAACGGAGACGATAGAAGACGAAATTATGATAGTTTACCGAAAGTTAACTCTGATAAAGCCTGTATATAATGTTAAAGTGACAGGTTGCGCTGTACATTGTAATCACAGTTCAGATTTTCGGTAGAATGCTTATAAACTCGTCACTTGTGCAAGTAACTTGCTAATCAATCACAACGCACTCAAATTTAGGTATTTTTCGTGCTTGCCATGACAGTTTATAGATTTCTTAATCGGATCTGAATATTACAACCTGCAGCGCCACCTGTTGGCAAATATAACTAATTTCGAAACTTTTGTATCAGATTTACGGCTTTCAGACTGGCATATCACTGGTTTCGTTCTTCTATCGATCTCCGCTGCCGAGTTATTTAATTTTAAATGAGGAGTCCCCTTTGTTGGACACCCTGCAAGTGTATCACTCCCCCAAGTCCATTATGCTGCCTCACGTGTCAGGGGTGGTGGTCCTGGGTGGAATGGGCGATGTACGTCCGAGTTTTTCTCCTGGCAGGGTCACCCAAGGCGACTAAGGTAACCCATTATACCCATGCTAAACATAAAGTCAATGGACAAAGTCAGACTTCTTCCTCTCCAAGGTGCAAGTGTTAACAGAAGTCCTGCACCTTCTCCTTTACCAGAACCTCTGCCTATAGTAGGATATTGAAACCTATTTGAAGTCCTGCTCTGGTTCTGATTTTCTGTGGGCGGAAGGGATTCTTGACTTGATCTATGAGGACTAGAACAAGTGGAACAAGAAACAACTAGATTCAAGTATGGCGATAGGGAAATTCAGACCACCATATAAGAATTTAGCGACATACTCGCACACTTTCAATGTACAGGGACAAAGTTTTTCCTGGCTCAAGTGCACACACCATCTTCTCCAGACCATCTGCTCTCACTGGAGCTGGAGGAGAGGAACTCCTTTGAAAGTCCTTGCGCTGGTTCGTGATTTTCTGGGCGAGCGGACTTTGACTTGGTCCATGTGAGGACTAGAAGGCGGAATAAGAAACAACAACAACAGTTTCACAGATGACGATAGGAAATGCGTGAGACCATAACAAGAGAGAGTTATTAGCGGACATACTCGCACACTTTCATGCTGCACAGGGACAAAACTGTTTTTCCGTGCCTCAGTGCACACACACCCAACCCTTCCATCATCTGCTCTGTACATGGAGCTGGGAGGAGGAAACTTTGAAAGTCCTGGCTGGTTCGTGATTTTCTGGGTGAAGGGATCTCTTGACTCTGATCTAGCTGAGACTAGAACAAGGGAAAAAAACAACAGATTCACAGTAATGGCGATAGGAAATTGCAGACCACCTAACAAGAATTGCTTAGTGACATACTGCACACTTCAATGACAGGACAAAAGTTTTTCCGTGTGGGCCTCAAGTGCAATACACACCAATCTTCCAGACCATCTCGCTCACGATGGAGCTGGAGGAGAGGAACTTGAAAGTCCTGTGGGCTGGTTCGTGATTTTCTGGGCGAGGGGATTCTTGGACCTATGGTCCAGCTGAGGACCTAGAACAAGTGAATAAGAAACAACAAACAACAGTTTCACAGTATGACGATAGAAAATTGCAGACCACCGTACAAGAGTTATTAGCGTGGACATACTGCACACTTTCATATGCAATGGACAAAACGTTTTTCCTGTTCAAGTGCAATACACACCACCTTTCTCCAGACCATCTGCTCTCAAGTGTATGGAGCTGGAGGAGAGGAAACTCTTTGAAAGTCCTGTGCTGGTTCGTGTGATTTCTCTGTGGGGAGCGGACTCTGACTATTCAGCTGAGGACTAGAACAAGTGGAATAAGAAACAACAACAGATTCACAGTATGGCGATAGGAAATTGCAGACCACCATAACAAGATTTCTTAGGACATATACCGCACACCTCTTACAGGCTATGTGACAAAAGGTTTTTCCTGTGGGCCCAAGTGCAATACACACCAATCTTCTCCAGACCATCTGCCTCTCAGTATGGAGCTGGAGGAGAGGAACCTCTTAAAGCCTGCCAGTCTGTGATTTTCTGGGCGAGCGGATTCCTGCTTGGTCTAATGAGGACTAGAACAAGTGGAATAAGAACAACAACAACAGTATTCCAGGATGAAGATAGAAATTGCAGACTCACCATAACAAGAGTTTTAGCGGACATACTGCACACTCTTCATATGCACAGGGACAAAACGTTTTCCTGTGTGCCTCAAGTGCAATACACACACCTTCCAGACCCATCTGCTCTGCATGATTGGGAGTGAGGTAAGAAACCTTTGAAAGTCCTGCGCTGGTTCGTGATTTTCGTGGGCGAGGAGGACTCTTGGACTTGGTCTAGCTGAGAGACTAGAACAAGTGAATAAGAAACAACAACAGATTCACAGTATGGCGATAGGAAATTGCTACCACCATAACAAGTTATTAGCGGACATAACTGCACACTTTCATATGCACAGGGACAAAAGGGTTTTCCTGTGTGCCTCAAGTGCAATACACACCAATCTTCTCCAGACCATCTGCTCTCATGTATGGAGCTGGAGGAGAGGAACCCCTTTGAAAGTCCTGCGCTGGTTCGTGATTTTCTGTGGGCGAGCTGACTCTTGGACTTGATCTAGCTGAGGACTGGAACAAGTGGAAAAAGAAACAACAACAACAAATATGAATACTGTTATTCCTACTGATTAGAAAAAATTATGCACTTTTGTAAAACCGTTTTGCTCAATATTACTATAATAATGTTTTTTTTCTTCTTCTCCGATGTTTTTTATGTATCCTTCGCCCATGTTATTTTTGTGTATATATTTTTTCATTCCTTTTTTCCCCTGAAGGTGATTTGTACCTTTTACTTCTGTATAATTTTGTTTGTTTGATTATTGAAATTTTGACTTTCATTTCTTGATGGAATTCAGTACGATTTTTTTTGTTATTATTATTTACTTTGTCTTATCTACTTCATTTCATTATTTTGCATTATTTGTTTGTACTCAATGATTCTTTTTATTTTCTTCTTTATTTTTATTTAAATTTTTTCTGAAGAATTGTCTTTCAAAGACTGAATTGTTTCGTAAACTTACTTCTGTAAGCCTCGTGTTGTACATTTGTGGAGTATGCCATGGTAGAACCAGTCATTTGTAAGAAATTTAAAAAATTGATTAAATTAATAATCTGATAATTAAGTCCTGAAAATAGAAAAAGAATGTTTTGTCCTCGAGAACACTCAAGTGTGTGAAATTTGAAAACTCTAGCAAATCAGAAAGTCGATAAGAAAATTTTTACAAAAATGAAACACATCACTTTCAGTTAAATTGTGTAAAATCGATAAGTTCGTAACTATAAGATAACTAGAAAAACAACCGTCATATTAGTACGGGTACAAGTTGCCTCTTCACTCGAGAGATTTCAAGACAAATCTGACGTGTTTAAATAGATATATATGCGAGAGAAATGTTTAACATTGATTCAAAACAAATAAAATAAATATGTTTTATGACAGGAAATATTTTTTATTTAGATATTATTTATATATTTCTTTATTCAAAAAATCTCTTGGTAAATAACATTCCGTGTGATGTATTTTTCGTTATTTAACAATTTTATTATAATTCAATAACCATTAAATTCTCAGCTTGTCAAACGTAAGTCAAAAGTTAAAGTTTCAAAGGAATTCTTTTTCGAGATTCTAAACAAAGCAAAGCAATTCTCTGCTTGTCAAACGTTGCCAAAAAATAGTATCACATTATTAATCACGATTGTAATAAATAATCAGATGCATCGTGGCGTCCAAACTATATCACGCGCATGATATACCACTGACGTGATTTACTACTTTCTATTGAAAAACGGAAATTAATTTGAAATATATGATTAATATAATTTAAAATTTCTCGGGAACTATTGATCATAGCGGGATAAATTTTATATCAATCGATAGCAAATTATATTTCACTATTTTATAGCTATTAAATTTGAAATTAGAACGACAATTACTCTTTTAAATTTAAAATGACTGAAATTTAGGTTCTCTAACAATGGCATAATGCTGTTTAACGTCTCGCAGTGCTATGGCAGATCCCGGCTATTATATTAGTAATTTTATACTTCACAAAATAATTTATGCTGAAATTCTTTTATCTTTTCATTAAAGATATTCTATCATCTTCCACTGCTTCTGCATTAACTGAATTTTCTTGAATTCATTACCAAATAGCTCGGTTCGTATGGCATCAAAATCTAATTAAATTAATCGAGTAAGCGATAATTAACTTCTTAAAATATTGATATAGAGTGTTCTCATAAATAATACATAATGATAGAAAATTTGTAAACTCTAGCAAACCCTGAAGGCAGTGAAAATTCGAACGCAAAATTCCGTTTTTATAAATATAAAACAAGCCAAGAAAAATTAGTGTGTGTGTAAAAAAAACATGAAAATTTCATTACCTAAATATGCTGTTACAAAGGTGTAATGTCGCTTTCCTGCCTTGCTAATCTTATAGTTGGGGACGGAGTTTTACAGGGGTAAACACGAAGTAACGGGCAGCGACCATTCAGGGATCCCTGACCTTGGCGACAATTTTGGCGACTTGGTGACCATTTTGGCGACAAATCGAAGATACCCGAAAATGCTACTGCTTTCTCGATATTTCTATTAGAGGCCGAGATCCATGTTCTTCCTGAAAATTCTATGTGACGTCACGGTCCATCGGAGAGAGTATAAAAGACCGCGCTTGGACCACGGTAGTGTTGTTGATCGATTGGAACGACTTTGGAGTTTCGTCTGCAGTGCTGGGAAGCCGGTGAGCTAAGCGCTATTGAAAGTGTTGTTACTGTCATTATCAGTGATTTACTGACTGTTTGTGTTTCTAAATCTGAAAGTTCTGTCAATGTTATTACTTGTGAATTGATGTCTGTTTGCGTTGCTAATCCGTGCAAGATCTATTGTTCCTGTTACCTGTGCTACGTGTTTTCCTGCATATTTGTGAATAAAATTTCATTCTCCATTATCATGCATGTTGGACTGTTTACCCGCTTCCCCTGTGGGTATAGTAATGGTGGGGCTCTGTGTCCTTCTACCAGTGATAGTGAGTACCTCCTACGGGAGAGGTCGGGCTGTGGCCCGATGATGGCTACGAGGACTCCAGCCTCAATACTTGAGCTGTCGTAATGGCCATTGTCATTCAGATTCACGGATGCTAGGACAGGGCGGGGTGATCCAGATGTTTCTGGCTACCTATATTTACATCCCACAGGGGGCGATGCAAGAGTATAGTAATGGCGGGGCTTGGGTCTCTCCACCAGTGATAGTACGTACCTCCTACGGGAGGGATCGGGCTGTGGCTCGGTGATGGCTACTTGGACTCCGACCTCAGTACTCGAGCTGTCGTAACGCCCATTGACATTCAGATTCCCGGATGCTAAGACAAGGTGGGGTGATACAGATCTTTCTGGTTACCTACAGTTACATCCCACAGTGGGCAATGCGAGAGTATAGTAATTGTGGGGCTTGGGTCCCTCCACCAGTGATAGTATGTACCACCACCTACAGGAGGAGTCGGGCTGTGGCCGGGTGATGGCTACTTGGACTCCGACTTCAGTACTCGAGCTGTCGTAATGGCCATTGTCATTCAGATTCCCGGATGCTATGACAGGGCGGGGTGATCCAGATCTTTCTGGTTACCTACATTTACATCCAACAGGGGGCAATGTGAGAGTACAGTAATGGTGGGGCTTCGGTCCCTCCACCAGTGATAGTACGTACCACATCCTACGGGAGGTGTCGGGCAGTGGCCCGGTGATGTCTGCTAGGACTCCGGCCTCAGTACTCGAGCTATTGCAGCCGCTGTCATTAAGAACCCCGGGCGCTAAGGCAGGACAGGATGACTTAGTTTATTATGATTACCTAATTATACGAGATCAAATATTTTTTTTATTTACAGCATTGACATGAAAGGAAAAGAAAGGAATCCACACCGACCAGGCCTACCCAAATGGATGTAAGGTCCTTCGTGGGACGGTGGAGAATAAGAATAATTAAACAGAGAAAAAAGACAGAGAGTCTGCCGTTATCACGAAAGGGAACAGCCCCCAGTCTCCAGGGACAAGAAGATCTGGGTGGATTTAGGAAACATAAAAATTATAAGCCCGTATTATACAATGACTTATACAACAATACACCAAACTATTGCACATACTACACCCAAAAACAGGGGTGGAATTTAAAGTATCCGACTGGTTTAAAATCGTCATTTTTGATGAAATTATCAAAAAAAAATTATGACTTAATTGTGTAGCCTGTTTAATCAGCTTTCTAAAACTGTCTCACTTTTTACTCTACGTGAATTACAAATGGAGTTACAACTGTTTTATTACCGAACTGTAAGCATTACTTTATGTTGGATGAAAACTTTAAATGTGTTTTCTGAGAAATGATATTTTTGAGGAAAACCGTCGACTGTAACAATGATTTCTCAAAAAGTTATTCAAGTATTCATATGGAATTTTCTGAAATTGTTTCCTGTAATATGCTTGATGTTTTCCTCTAAAAGCTGAGGTCAATTTTAAAATCAAGTATTATTTTTAAGTGCTTAAATATAAACGAAAAGCATTTTTTATGAAAAATTACCCGTTTAGTAACTATGTTCAGCTATATCTCAAAACTGTTTTGAAGTACACAAAATATTTTAGAGCATAACACAGATAACTGTCATAAAAATGTACTCCTTCAAGGATTTATGTATATTTAGAATATGATTTTGTCTATGACTGTTAGTGTAAGGCAAATGTTTTAGTCATTTTTCTTCAAATTTCTCAGTTTTTTAAAAAAAATATTATTTTGAAAGCCTAATTTTACAATATTTTCATAGTTTTAAAACATATGCAGTTGAAATATGTGCTCATATATATATATATATATATATATATATATATATATATATATATATATAAGTTATTTTTCAAAAAAATGTCTCCGAACACAGTCGGATACCTTAAATACATCTCAGAATAATCCTGAGTAATTACATTATTGCAAAATATCAATTTGCAATATGAACCCAGCCAATATAAAGAAAATTCACAAAACTGTGTGGCTGTGGTCAAATAAATAATACAATTTCCGGGAGGGGGGAATTTATAAAAACATTTTTCTTTTTCTTATTTCAAAGGCACTTTAAAATCCATATAGTTAAGCTGGTACAAAAAAAAACGAAAAAATTCAACCCACAAAACAAAAAGTCACAGAAAACAAACATAAAAAAGTTTTCAAGAATTCAAAAAAAAGATTCAATTTATATATATATATATATATATAAATCCAAATATAACTAGTATATAATCATACAGAAATAAAGTAAACAAAACATATCAAGAATCAAATCCTATACTAAAAAGTCATTATTTGAACAATACATCAATTTTAAATAAAATCTAATAAATTGAAATTACTAAAGATACCATAAACAAAAAATCAAGTTTAAGCATTATATGTCAACAAGTGAAAGAACACTGTTGTTATTAAAAATCATGAAATAGGCAATCCGAGTATATGGAGTTTTCAACAATTAAAATAGCAGCTTGGCTGTGGACAAGCTTTAGCCAGGTTAAATTAATTTTGCTGTACAAACCATCCCTGTTACTAAAGTTGTTCAAAAAACAAACAGGGTAATTTACCCTAAAATGAAAGAATTTAGAAAGAAAAGTCTTATACTAACTCTAACAATAAAACATAACTGTATAGAAACGACTAAAATTTAGGATAAAAATATGTAAATAACATTATATTTCACTAAGATATTGCACTAAAGACAGTAAATATATAATTCAATAAAATAACCATACTTTTCATTAAACATAAACTAATCTGTGTCTCCTCTTAAACTTGCCAGAATTCATCTCTTTCAATATAGCCCGCCACGCACATTGACATCACATGTTGCCACAACCAAAAATTCTTACCATGAATCAGCATAATTGACCAAATAATATAATTAATTTTTGATATCATGAATTAGTAATATATATGTATATATATAATTTTCTTTGAAGCAATTTAAATACCAGACTTGGAAAACGTCCATAACAATTACAAGGTAAGGAAAAAACATATAATAAAAATAATTACTTAGAAATGAGAACTTGAGGCTTATGATACAGGACATACACAAAAAAGCTGTTAGTGGGTTATTTTTTGGAACTAAATCAATAGCGTTGCGACCGGTGGGCAAAAGCCCATCGACTTTTAAGGGGCTCCATCGAATCAAAACACGTCTGAGTTTGAGCCATTTTTCAAAACTATAAGATGAGGAGGTGTAAAAATAACGCCACACCCCTGGCGTTATTTACGCTTTTTAAGTCACTGCTCACGACTGGGATAAAAAATATTCATATTATTTTCCAGACGCCACTTATTCTTGCTACGCCACTGACTATGGTGAAAAAACGTTTATGCGTTTATAAAATAAATATAAATACTAATAAAGGGAATTTTTAATAGTGGAAGAGTTAAAGATACAAAAATAATAACAGACAACGATAAGAAGTAAGAATCCGGTGGATGACTTGATCTGAATGGATGGATGGCCTCTGATGAAGTCATCCACCGGATTCTTACTTCCTATCGTTGTTTGTTATTATTTTTGTATCTTTAACCCTTCCACAATTAATAATGACCTTTATTAGTTAGTATTTATATTTATTTTGTATTTCGAAATTTTTTCCTGGATGATGCTGCGCTTGCTCACACCAATTAAATTGCTCCTATCATTTTTTTTTGTCTTTTTAAATATTCCATCCTTATTTTTTGTCTTTTTAGATTTTCAATCCATTTTTTTTTTGTCTTTCTAGATATTCATTCCATCCTTATTTTTTGTCTTTTTAGATATTCATTCCATATTTTTTGTCTTTTTAGATATTCAATCCATATTTTTTGCCTTTTCAGATATTCCATCCTTATTTTTTGTCTTTTTAGATATTCCATCCTTATTGTTTGTCTTTTTGGATGTTCAATCCTTATTTTTTCTTTTTAGATATTCTATCCTTATTTTTTGTCTTTTTAGATATTCAATCCTTATTTTTTGTCTTTTTAGATATTCCATCATTATTTTTTGTCTTTTTAGATATTCAATCCATATTTTTTGTCTTTTTAGATATTCAATCCTTATTTTGTGTCTTTTTAGATATTCGATCCTTATTTTTTGTTTTTCAGATATATAATCCGTATTTTTTGTCTTTTTAGATATTCTATCCTTATTTTTTGTCTTTTTAGATATCCAATCCTTATATTTTGACTTTTTAGATGTTCAATCTTTATATTTTGTCTTTTTAGATCTTCAATCCTTATATTTTGTCTTTTTAGATCTTCAGTTCTTATTTTTTGTCTTTTGAGATATTCAATCCATATTTTTTTTCTTTTTAGATATTCATTCCTTATTTTTTTGTCATTTTATATATTCAGTCCTTATTTTTTCATCTTTTTAGATATCCAATCTTTATATTTTGACTTTTTAGATCTTCAATTCTTATATTTTGTCTTTTTAGATCTTCAATCCTTATATTTTGACTTTTTAGATGTTCAATCTTATATTTTGTCTCTCTTTTAGATGTTCAAGTCTTTTATATTTTGTCTTTAGAATCTTTAATCTTATTTTTTGTCTTTTTAGATATCCAATCCTTATAATTTTTGACTTTTTTAGATGTTCAATCTTTATATTTGTCATTTTAGATCTTCAATCCTTATTTTTTTTTCTTTTAGATATTCAATCTTTATATTTTTGTGTCTTTTTAGATGATTCAATCCCCACTCACAATCAAATTTCAGCAGCCTATACAACAGTTTACTTAATTTCTGCGTCCAAAAAGAATATCATCATTTCGAAATTTTTATAT